>JACXIL010000041.1:680207-745648 GCA_014737365.1 Bombus soroeensis | reverse complement strand
TATTATTAAATAATTCGATAAAGCAAATTGTGACTTTAATCGATTGTTTTTTCATCTGCATATTTAAAATAAATTTTTCAATTTTGATAAAGTCTAAAATAAAATATTTAATTTCAAACTCAAATTCAAGTTTCTTTAAAATTGCACAATTCTGATTAATATGATAAAATGGTGGATATATAAGAAAATACTATGATTTATTTTTATAATTTAATCGTTGCTATGTCTAAAACGTCCTCTCTTCAACTTTCACCATTTTTTCTATCATATGTACTAATAAAATAAATAAGTTTGTTGTAGATTTATCAACTTCTAGGAAGTACACTTATATACATAAACAGCATTTCAAATTATAAGTATTACATCAAAGATTCAAGAATGGACAGTGGAATTTGGAATATGGATTGAAAGGTATAAATGAAATATAAATTGAAGAGATATGATTAAATAAGAAGAACTAAAAATCACAATGCAGTTTTTCATCCTTATCTGCTGTGAATTATAACTGTAAAATTCTTGTAAAATTCTACTAAACCTTATCCGACTTGAGTTTGTTTCAGATACCATCGGAGAACCAACAAAAGAGGACATATCCCGTACAATATCCTACACATATAATATACATATAATATTACATATACATACAAAATGTCTTAAATGTTGTTAATTAATGGCTTAAATGTTGTTAATTAATGGTTTAATTGTTATAAATTAATGGTTTAAATGTTATAAATTTATGGTTTAATTGTTATAAATTAATAGCTTAAATGTTGTTAATTAATAGTTTCAATATTGTTAGTTAATGGTTTAATCGTTTTAAATAAATATTTTTAATGTTACTAACTATTGTTTTAAATGTTATAAGTTAATACATTAAATGTTGTAAATTAATGTTTTAAATATTTTAAATTAATGGTTTGAATGTTAATATAATATAATAAATTAATAGCTCAAAAGTTATAAATTAATAGTTTTTTTGCAAGTAATACTATATAACGTTTTATTAAATACAAAATTTATATAGAACAGAATAACTATTTTACATGAAACATAATAACTTGAAGTATTAACAAATAGCGCTTTATTCTCTTATACATCTCAAACAGGAATAAATTTGTCTTATTGCACATTCATTCATTCAACACATACACGATGCGCTCGTCTCATATTTTTCTGCATTTTCCTTTTATCTTCCTCTCTTTCATTCCTCGCTCGTAAAATACAGATGTACACACATCTATTTTCTAACACGCTCCTTACATTTATATTGGTTTTACACATTTGGTTTTACACATTTCCTTTCATTTTACATTCATTAGTTGTCTAAATTTTTCATACTTTTCACTACACAAGAACTTTGTGAATATGTCCGCAATATTCTCACCAGATTTAATTTTACTTACATCCATTGTATTTTCTTCTACATACTCATGTATATAATGATAATGAATTTCTATATATTTTGAATTTTTCGTAAAATTTCCATATTTCGCTATATTAATAGTTCCGGAATTACTTTGTAAATCTTTATTGACTTATCTTTCCGTACATTAAATGTTCTAACCACTTCCTTCATAAATATTAATTTGAAAACTGCTTCTGATAATGCTGTGTATTCAGCAAATGTCGAGTCTTTTGTTACACATTTTTGTTTTTTTGATTTCCAATGAATTACACTACCACATAATCGAATTACATACCCAGTGGTAGACTTCCTATCATTAATATCACCTCCCCAATCGGTATTTACATAACAATGTAAAGTTTCATCCTTTTCATTTTTCTTATATTCTAATTTTAAGTCTTTTGTTAAATACAAATATTTAAGTATTCGCAACGCATATTTATAATAAGTTTCATTGTAACAGTTTTGAAATCTACTAAAATAGTGTAGTATCGCGAAAAAATTATTAACTGTAATTTGTAATATCTCGGACGAGCCCCACTTGTAGGATCGGAGAAATATTATCTATAATTTTTTTCGAACTATTTACAATTTATTTAGAATAAATAAATTGTACAGAATAGTAATTAGACAGAAAACGATAGTTGTTTAACGTGAACTAAATATAAAATCGTGCTTTAACTCAGACAACTCCGCAACCAACTCGCAACTCTCTCTCAACAACGCAACTCGTACTCTCTCAACTCGACAACGCTAACAACTCTATCTCTTAACAACGCTAACAACTCTCGCAACTCGACTTCTCAACTCACACTCTCTTTTAAACTTAACTCTCTGACCTCTCGGTCAACACTCTCGTAACCTCATCATGCACACGTTCCACAAGAACTAGGTGACCTTAGTCACATAAGTTTTTTTATGTAAACCAACAACTGAAGGGCAGACGACATTGTTTTTATAGTTTGATCGACATTTGTCAGGCCTTTTTTATTCACGATACTACAATAGTTAACGCTATAACTTGTATCAGGTCTTGTAGCTGAGCTTACATATAATAATGCACCAATCAAATTTCTATGTTTAATATTATTTTCACATACATCATCCTTTTCAATTTTCAAATTCGTTTTCATAGGTGTATTATATAATTTACTATTTTACAACTTACACTTGCTTACTAATGATTCAATACATTTTGTCTGAATTAGCTTCATTTCATTTTTTTTTTTTTTTTTATAATAATCATATTCAACGTTAATTCCCAAATATTCTTTTATTTCACCTAAATCTTTCATTTTAAATTTATCAGCTGAAAGTTTCTTTATACCTTATATTTTCTCTTTGCTCATGGTACAAATCAATAAATCATCTACATATACAAATAAATAAACAATATCTATTCCTTTCTTAAAAGTGTGTAGGCAGAATCTATATTACTCCTTTTAAATCCTAAATTTATCAGAAATTTATTTAAACATTCATACTAAACTCTCAGATTCTCTCTTAAACCATATAACAACTTTTCTAGTTTACATACCCTATTCGTACTATCTTCGTATCCTTTCTGTTGATTGACAAATATCTCAGAGATTACTTCATCATTTAGGAATGCAGTTTCTACATCCATTTATTCAATAACTAGGCCCATTTTACAACAATGAGATAATAATATTTTTAACGTTTGCATTTTTGCTGCAAGAGAATATATATCATCAATTACATCTGTTTATTGAAAACCTCCTATGACTAACATAGCTTTATATCTTCCATCCGATTTTCTTGTGTAAATCCACATTACATCCAAAATCTTCTTTTCTTGCATCTTATCAACTAATTTCCACGTTTTATTTTTATTTACACATTCTATTTCTTTATCCATAGCCATTTTCCAATTTCTACAGTCATTACTTTCAATCGCCTCCTCAAATGTAAGAGGAGTATCTACACTACAATAATTTGCGTAAATATTATTACTATATATATTTCCTAGATATTTAATTGGTTCTTTTCTCTCACGTTTTGATTTACGTGGTATACGCTCAAAATCAATCTTAGATTTCGTTATCATTTGTATTTTCTTTAACTTTTTCTTGTTCAATTTCATCAGCGCTTTCAAAGCTATCATCCGATGATTCGTCATTTACACAATCGTTATTTTCTTCGTCTGATTCATCTAAACCGATACATTTTACATCTTTTTCTACGATATTAGCATGTCTGGCAACTTTTTTTTTATAGCTGGGGAAACCCTCATGGACACCTCCCCCCCCCTCGCTCTTGAAAGCGGCGGGGTAGTGTCGGACTATACCGACTAAAACCCCACGGTGGACCACCCGACGCTCAGCTGGGATGGTCCAGAGTATACTCTTCGAATTACTGCCGAAGCACCCCTGCGTCTTCTCCTGTCTGAGGGAGTCGTTCTTTGTTAATTCGGGCATTGGGAGGGACCACCCCTCTCAACGCTATCCCCTGTGAGCACTTGCGTCGTCCGGAAGGGCAGTGGTCCTCCACTCCACCGGTCCTCCCAGTTTGGCAGGACCGATCCAACGGCCCGGTGGCCATGAACCTCGTCTTCGGCGAGTAGGTCGGAGCGCCACCGCTCCCATACCTCTCGTCTAGCTTCCCCTCGAACGTCTCGGGCTGCCTGCTCGGTGAGCTTAGGCTCCTCCGGTCTTCGTATACTCATCGGAGCGCCAAGGCCTGGACCTTGAACGGGGGAGACGCCGCCAGGATTGTCGCGGACGCATATGATATCGTCCGATATCCCCTTACGATCTTGATGGCAGTCGTCCTATGAAGCCTCCTCAGCAAGAGTAGACTACGTCGACTTTTCATCAGTAACATGTCTCGCAACTATTATTTTATTATTTACAAGAACTCCATAACCGACCTCATTGTAACTTAGTAAAATTCCCATATCTGCTTTTCTCTCAAATTTAAAAATTCTTTTCTGTCTTAGTTTTTTTAGGAACAATTTCCCTTTAATTAGTTAGTTATGGACAATTATCGTAGCAAATATCGGGGGTAGCGCGATAGGGGTCTGGGATTTTTCATATGTGAGAATTCTTTGCGATATTAATTCACTCTCTAAGGAATTGAAGAAGCTTCCTTAGATCATGTACTAAATTCTTCGTGCATAAATGTTCGTAAATTAATTACGTATAATGAAACTTAAGCGATATAATATAACGTAATAGAACATAACTCAATATAATATAATGTGATATAATATAACGTAATATAATACCACGTAATACAGTATAACGTAATATAACATAAGGTAATATAATATAACTTAGTACTATGTAACGCATTACATAATAACGTAATACAATATAACGTTATACTATATAACGTAACATAATATAATGTAATATAATATATCGTAATATAATAAAACATAACATAATATAACGGTATAAAATGGAACGTAATATAATAAAACGTATCATAATATGACGGTATACAGTTTAACGTAATATAATATAACGTGATATCATATAATGTAATGTAACATAATCTAACGTAATATAATATATCGTTATAGAGTATAACGTGATACAATACCACGTTACATTATAAGACATTAGAAAATAAAATTGCATCCATCCGATGAGTTCCTTGAAATGTAGAATAATTCATTTAAGACGTGTTTCCATAACACCAATAGGTAATGAGTTAGTTTAGATAATACTTCTTATTGACTCACCTTGTATAACTTATCTTTTGTTTATTCCGTCATTTGAAAGCCTCATAAAATACATATTTTAATATTATGACCCACTATATAATTCCACGCACATTGTACAAAAATAACTTGTCTTGTTTGTGAAGTAAATAAAATCCAAACTATGTATATATGTAAATTTATTCAAAAGCATCTGAGCGTATCTCAGAGTCAGAAACTGAAGCCGAGCTACTTTTATACACGATCTGTTCCAAAAATAACTGAACTTCTTTAAACTAGAAAAAATAATAACAACATCAAAACAAAAGACAGATCATCAACAAATCATTAGAGTGAGAGTTATAACAATTAACATCAGAGTAGAGTTCGTTCACGCATCGAAAAATCTGGTTCTGCTGCAAGATAATGCACTGACTCGAGATACGGCGGTTGTAATTGCTTTTCCTGAAAACGAGCAAATTAAGATGTTGCACCACCCACCCTGTTCGCGAGATTCAGCACTGTGCACTTACTTTCTGTCTGTGCGGCTTCAAATAACAACGAAGAGGGAACATTATAACAACATTCAACATTCAAGACATTTGCAAGACTGTGACGAGCGTTCTCAAAGGAATAAGAAGACGTATAGCAATTGCTTGTCGCATTAGTTTGTCGTGCAAATCATTGTATCACCTCAGGGGAAATGTGGTTTGAATAAAATGAAACATTTTCCTCAAAACGATGCCTCTGCCTTGTTATTTAAAAGTTCGGTTGCTTTTACGACAGACCGTGTATATATGTATGTATGTATATATGTATGTATAAGTGAAATTACTCCGGACATTGAGCCTGACAATATATATCAAAGTGAACAAAATTGATGAGGTATGCCTTTTTGTGCATAAATGCTTAAATTTTTTATTTTGTACAAGAGAAGAAAAAAGTTTATATATTTCTAAATATTACTGCTTCTGAATATAATAAAATCATTAGACCAACTTTTGATTTTCTCTGTGGCTGATAGATGACACAAATGTGTTGTATAAATCTAATTTATATACAACATTTGGTGAACTTACGCATACTATATTCAATTAAAATCATTAATTGAACTTAATCCGAAACTTGTTTGGTTTGGTCATGGACATTTGAATCTCCTCATCTTTAGGTATATTCATTTATTACATCTTTTTTCCAAACTGTGTCAATATGGGGAACAGCTTCCACTGTGATATAACCGAATCCAAATTTATACAGAAAAAGCACACAAATTTGATTCTCATCTATGGTCCGTATCGACGTAATTCCTGTCATTTTAAAATAAAGCAACTGATAAAACACCGATCATGTCGTATCCGAATAGCTTCAAATCTAAAAGTGATATATCGAGTGAAGAAACCAATTTTATACTTTTAATTTTACATTTCACGTGTTTTGTTGCACAAAATCTTTATTCTCAAAAATTTAAATATTCCAGAGTGATCAATGGTTGAATTTCATTTTGACTCGATAATTTTCATCGTTTTTGAATCTCTATCTTCTCATAGACTAGGACATGTTTTGTACAAATTTTCACACAGAATTAAATCTTTTCGTTGATAAATTTTTAATATCATTTCGTAAATGTAATATGCATCACAGCGGTATCACTAACAAGAAAACAAATCGGTTCCGCAATTTCGGCGTTTTTATTGGACTCCTGATTAATAACGGAAGAAAATGCAGTGTGCAAAATATAAAGCGACATGGTCATTGTGCATATTAACATTTTTTTAATTACATCACGATCAGAATACTAAATGACAGATTATCTGTAAAATTAAATATCGGCGAGGAATTATTATTTACATTTATTTTAAAATATTAATCATAAAAGTATCAACATTGATTACAAACTACTAACGTACTTAACTACACATTTGACTACGCTAGGTAGGTATTTTTCGTGTTTGTGGAATCGATCGTATCGTATGTTGCAACTTAATATTTCTAGAATGGAATAATTAAGAATTAAATAAGACGCAAAGTAAATATTATTATAAATAAATTGTGTAGCAGGAATACACGAGTAGAATTTTGATTGTTACAAGCGTAGCCTTCGCAGAAAGAACACGCAATGCTGGATCCCTGAAAATATTCCTCTAATTGGCAGTATCCATCGATTTCTCTTGACGGGACGCAACCTCGCACCGTTACCAATATGTGTCCATCTACATCATGAAGGAAATATGTAGTTATTTTATAGTCTTGGCAGCATCATAAACAGAAAAAGCTTAAAGCTAAGCTAAATGAAAATCAATGTGACGGTGGGAAAAAGCAACAATTGCAAGATTGGATACCAGCGTTGCTAAGTTCAGCGTTTAATGTAGCGTATCAAGTATTTATTTTATATAATTGCTTACAAACGTGAGAAGGAATCTTACGATGCCATTAAGACAACTAACTTCTCAGAAGACTGAATGTGACTTTAATTTTACTAACAAATTAACAGTAAATAAAAAAATATTTCCATGTTTGTATAGTTACTATAAATTGTTATTACTACTTTATGTCACTCATCTAATATAGATAGATTTTTGTTGTGGTTTTCAATAAATGACTAAATTATTATACGATCATAAATTTTATGTTTATGTGTAAGTGTAAGCATTATCCTATCGTCTTTGGAAAGTGATACTTCGAAGAATGATTTTGCATGTAAAAATAAATTAAAAAATTAAATGTAACGCCTATCCGAAGAAGCTTCGATTTTGAAAAAATTGAAATTAAAAATTCATCGAGTAAACGCGTACGTATACTCCACGTCTGTAATTGATTTGTAGTGACAAGCAATACAAGAGTGATAAGTATCGATAATATATCTATTTATCAATTCTATAAATCGATAATTTTGTTAATTTACGTTTATATTATTCAATACAGTATTGAAAATGACATATCCCTTTATGAGAGAAAAATTAAGAATTCAAACCTGTTTTGATGTTTCATTAATCCTTCAAAAGTCCGTATCTGTCATTTAGATGCGAAAGATTTATTGCATAATATTTTACACATCACTATATGTGTTTATATAACTATGTTCCTGTAAATATAGAATGTATCTTTGTGTGTTCGCTTGATGTTTATTCTGCTAGTGTTAGAAGATGTCTACTTCATAGATATTAAAAGATGCCTAAGTGCCTGTTTAACATTCGTGCTTTGAATGTTAAAAGATGCCCGGTGTGGATTTTGTTCAGAATATCCAAGATACCCTTAGTATGCTTAGGATACATATCGGATATATTAGGATACATATGATTATTATTAAAAAGTCAATATTCCGATCAACGACACTATCAGTGTCGCAATTATCCCTTTTCCGGTGAGAACGTGACGGTATCTAAATATTTGAAATAAGATAACGCTCAAAATCATGAAATGATAATTATGAATAAATATGATATTATGAATTAATTATAAATAAATTATGAATGCATAATCGTAAATCATGGAGAATTGCAACCTAGAGTAGACTACATGTGAAATTTTAAATAATTGAGAAGCAATATTAGAAGACTCTTGAATTAAAGAAAAGCTAACACTAAGGAATAAAAAAGAATGACTAGTGAAAGCATAAAACAAGTTTTAGCTGAAAATTCAGACGTATAAAGAGTGCGCGTGTAGTTTGTGGCATATGTTTCAAAAATATTACAAATCAATTGAAGACCATAAGAGAAACTACATGATTTTGAATTATGACATAATCATTATAAAATCATATATTTCTTAAGCTACGAAAATATAATTAAAAATCCTTTATGGTGTTATTGCATTATAATATAATAATCAGTTTTTAATTGAAACACTTTGCACCACAGTTAATAAATAATTCATCAAAAACTGAATATACTCTTGAAAAATGTAAAGCATCTGTGCTGTGTTAATTGCAAAATGTACATTAATTTCGATTGCGTAACACTGTTGTTCAATTTGAAATTTGCATATTTGTAATTAGAAACATAATATACAGAGTAAGCCACATAAAGTATAGCATTTCTGAGTCCGTATACGATAAATAGATACATGTCTATATACCACCATAAATATAAACAGGTATATAAAGGTATATTTATATTAGGTATATAAAGTCCCTGCCCCCAATACATTTTCTTTTACCAGCGTATTGATCATAGAATTTTCTTTTTTTAGGTCAAAAATAGCACAAGTACTTTTTGCAACCACTGTATGTACATAAAAGAATATTTTTTTTATTTCCATTGTAAAAAAATTCCTTAATCTTATCGTGCAAACGTTTTCTTTTGATATTTCATGCAATGAAAAATCCAACGTCGCAATGTCTAGTAATGAGAGTTGCATTAATATTAAACTTGTGCTCGTTTAATTACTATATTTAGATGAAAAATAATTTGTCACCATTTTGTATTTCCGCAGTAAATTTACTAATAAAGCATTTGCGAGTCTCATTTGCATAACATTTTTTTCATTCTTACTCATACATAAAATATACCGACAGTTTTGCAAGAAGGAACCGAAACGCTTTGTAGATAAGTAAACGTTTCATTTGTAAGTGTTCGCATATGTCACTTATATGACATTTGGATAATACAAACACATTTCTTGACATAGTCTAAGGACTACCAAGGTATTAGCTGTTTAGTATGTAGAAGCGTGTACGAATGCAATCAACGTTAATATAAGCACGTAGTAGATATATGCATATGTGATTTACATACATGTATACGATGCGTGTACGTAATGAAGGTGAGCGCACGCAATAGTAATTTACAACTGGATATACTTTATACGCACAATCGATGACACTTTTAAGACAATTCTGCGACTCGTTTTGGGGACAGAGAACTAAGTCGAAATAAGGCGTCGGGACGTAAGGATCGTTGCACTCTCTCGTATGTCCGTTTGTCAAATCGGTATTGCATTGGTAACACCATAGATTTCCTCCTGTCGTGCATTCTGTTAAGTGGTTGAATTTTCTCGATTTTAAAGAAGTCAACAAGTAAGGTTGAAAAGAATGTTAAGCTTAAAAGTAAACAAAGTTAAAGGTGAAGTAACGGAATTAATCTAACTGTAAATCATTACAACTATATACAAGATATTAATGAATATTATGGTGGTAACACTTTGCGTAATTGCAATTATTCTTTGTGAATTGTAAGTGACTCTTTCGTGAATTACTAAACTTTTTCGACTAAGAATTACAACAAAGTACTTGCAATAATTACTGTCTATTAAACTCGTTTTGAATTGTCCTAATACTTATCAATCGCGTTAACAGTAAATTTAACTAAGTGTCATTTCCATTGAACGCTTGCACAAAAATAATATTAAAAGCTACCGATTTAAGCTCTACTTACCCAAATTCATGAGAACGATTATTATCGCCAAACTTACTTGTGCAGCCATGTTGGTTCTACCTGCTATCTTATCTATGATAATAAAGGTAAGGACTGTAGCAGATGTCTGCAGTGCAGATGTTAAACGTATTAAGAAATACATACATATTATGCATACAATCTTCCTCGTGTACGTAATAATCTATAAACGTTAAAATTATCAAACAACATTGTTCCTCAGTGCTGCATTTAATAATCGAATAATCATCATAAAGTAAGTACCATAAAAAACTGTACAGAGTAATTGAATTTTCAAACCCTTCCAATCATATATTTTTTAAATTCTTCTTGTTTAGAATTATAATGCACAGATATTACATTAGAATACATATTTAAAAATTAAGCTGTAATATCTTTCGAATTGTTGTAAAAAAACACGGTGTTAATATTAAAACTAAGTGTGAATATTAATACATATTTACAAATAACATTAATAGAGAAGTGAATAAAATGGATAATGCCGTGACAAGTTTTAACCACATATCACCTATCGTTTCTTTTAAGAATCACGCATACATAAATTTGCATTTATTTCACTATTTGATAAGCTTGAAATTGGTAGTCTACGTTTCTACGTTTGAGAATATCGTTTCTTTAAAATTTTTCTCGAAAACGTATATTTCCATTAATATGAAAAGACATCGCTCTTATCCGCTAAGAGAAACTTCACGGATTACGTATATTTTTCTAATGCGCACATTTATGTACAAAGTTTAAAATTCTTATTGCTTAGTATCTTTAGTTATTTGTCGAAAAATTGCGAATTGAATTTTTAACGATAAAACAGTACAATCGGTCGATATATAATTATTGCTCGTCACAATTTTCGATAATAATATATTCCATCTTTAGAAGCTAAGTAGCATTCCGTGATATAAACATTAGCCAAATTTGATATTTCATAAGCCTCTTCGTTTGTATGTATAATACACATATAAGTTCAAGTACATATATAATATATATATATATTTACTTTTTATGATTGTAAGGTCGTGCTTAATGAATTTAATCGCAAATGCAATTTGACAAATATACATAATAACATCCGAATTTTTATAATGAACACACATACAGGCAATGACCATTGCTCAACCAGCATAAAGTTATTAGTCGTTAAATATAATTCTATAGATATGAACTTCTCGAAGTATTCGATATACAAAATCTGCTAGCCAATTTATTCTTAAAATTTGGACAATAGAAATTGTGTGAAAAGTCACATTTCTGTCTGGAATTCTTTCATACGTATTTCATTGTTTTCATTTCAATATGAAACAGGAAAGAAATAAGACAGAAATGTTTATATATATCAGAAGTCATTCTAAAGTAATGGAACAAATCTGATGAATCCCCTTATAGACTATCGCGAGTTTAAGTTAACCGCGAAAAAGAGTTTGATTATTTAATAATTTGTATCTTTTGTCTATACGAAATAGGAATTTATGATCTCGCTACAGAAAATACAAATGAAAATTATGTACGTATATAGAAAACGATAAAAATATACAGAAAAATAATTTATTCGTTAGTCAAAAATTAATCTAACAACGCTGAATTTTTAATTTTTTTTTCTTTTTTTCGAATATCCATTGTATGATACATACTCGTGGCAGGATGTGAAATATCAGTGAACAATGTATATACTTAATGTGTGTGTTTTCAAGTCTTAGAATACGCTATGAATCGATTAACGAGCAACGCCTGTAAGGCCGATCGCAATCAACTCTAATTTTGATATATAAAGGTTACGCGCTGTTATAAAAACAGCCCAAAATTACAACTCCAAGAGCGGACAACAAAGTAAAGGAAATTGTAGGTGAATTTGTAATCGAACTATTGCAAGCGTCCTCCGTGCATAATTCACAAAATTCCAGCCTCTTATCGTCCGTAGTCAATGTAGGGACCTTTGTATTTATCGTTTTGCACGGATCAACGGTCTCAGTCTTCGCTGTTTGGCAACTTCTCATTGTGATTGTGAGGTTCTGATCATAATCTAATAAACATAAATAAAAGTTCCTTCGCTTACATTCGTTCGATAGATAATTGGTAATTAATCAGATAAATGATAATTTGAATAATAATTATACGTTTGAATATAAAGATAAAAGTAGAAGTATGGCGCAACAGATTTTCGTTTGGCACCTTCACTCTCGTATTCATGCATTCGCTCATTTATTCACACTATTTTTAAATTTGAAATCTATCACGATGATGAACTAAAATTCTCATACTCTGAATAATTTACCCTTCAAAATCATTTTAGCACACGCCATTGGAGCAACAAGTAAACGGTTTTCCGAAGTGTCGTCAACGTCAAAAATTGGAGCTATCCAATTTAAAGCTTTGTGCTGTAGAATTTTCTGTTTCCACTCCAGCATGTGGTCTAAAGTACATTCGGCAAGTTCAAGGTTATGTGCTTTAGGATCTGTTTCACAGCTAGGATGCGTTAATGAAGTACACGCATAGCATCTTACATTCTTATCTGTGAAACAAAAAGAACAGTTATTTGTAATACAAAATACGTTCTTATAAAAATAATTTTTGCAGAATTAGAATTGTTTCCGTCGCATAATATTAAACGTACAAGACGTTAGATAAGCCTGAAAACGACCAAATATTTTGAAAACGAAACACTTTTGGAAAAAATGTTTCGGACTAAAGTTTTAAGGCCAAGGTTGCATCAAGGTCAATATGATCTTTTAAAACCATAAAATTCGACCTCGTGGAGGCATGAGGTGCAACCTGGATAATGCTAGTGCTGGCGGCACTTCTAAATCACTCAAGTAATTCTTAACAAATATAGGTCGTCAACCAGTATTTTGGAAAGGTCATATTGCCGTCAGCTCTAACACTGCATAATAAAAAATGGAGTGTTCCATTTGCAAAAATCATGTCGATCTTAACATGACCTAGATCCACTCAAGATCAAACGAATATGAACAGTCAATAGAACTTTTAAAACCTTGAAACATTGATTTCAAACATTTTTCTCAAATAATATAATCTCAAAAAATATTCTCTATATATCAAGTTTTATTGATGGATCATGCAACATTATGATAATAGAGATTCGATGTTGTTAGGTTTCTGAGGATTATGAATACTCTAGTAGTCTTGTTGTAATGGTATGAAATAATACAGTTTAATTGATTATTTAATGAAGTAATTATTAGGTTGTCCGAAAAGTGTCTTTCTTTCGCGAACGTGTTTTTTACAACAGTGCACCTTCAAGCAAACGTGTACCCACGTTCTATGAAATGGTAGGTTGTTTATCTCAACAGATTAAAATGGATTGTACGTAATTCGACAAAATAATATAAAACAAAAAGTGTTGTACGTCTATTATTTCCTCATAAAACTTTTCGGACAACCTAATATTAAGTACAAGCGTACCACTAATGATGTTATTGCTTGTAATTCTACTTACATGTAGTAAACATACATAAAACTACATGAACATGGTATATTTTGCAGTAATCGTGCAACAACAGAAAAGTAATAAACAATAGCTTGTTTTCATGTATCATTTGGTTCACTTGTAACATTTTTTTGAATAATCGATATTTTTGCAAAACGTTGATTTTTTAGTTCTAATTGAATTTTGGAAATTGAGACAAATCTACAAGAGTTCCATTGCGTCGAGTAAATAGAATATCGAAACATTCGAACTTTTTTTAATAAATTGCAATCAGCAAGTTCATTTCCCATTGTGCACGGACAGTCACTTCTTTCGTCATTATCTCGCGATTCTTCACCCTCAACGTTTGTATCACTCGAAAGTTGTTGAGTTTGACATTGCAGTATTTTCATACGCTTCTCACAAGTACTTTACATGTTTCACGTTTGACACGAAATATTTACAAAATATGACCACGGTTGTGTGTATTTGCTTAATGTTTGTTTCAGCAAGTAAAAATCAAAACAACTCACCACTCCGTTATTATAAAGACTATAAAGTTCACATTTCAGAAAATAAATGAGATTATAATTAAGTGATTTTATATATCTTTGATTCATAAAACACTGGATTTTTAGTTTTAACAGACAAAAGAGTTGATAAGAGCTAATAACAAATTTACATTTTGTTTGAAAAATAATAAAAAAGATATTACTAGCTTTCTAAATATTTAAAGTTACGCTCAAACAATTATTAGATTAAACCGTTGTCATTGCGAATCTAAGTGCTACGATTTTTGCAACTTTCTGAATTGATATAAAAAATGTGGTAAAAATGTCACTGAACAATATATAGAATTAAATGTTACATAAAATAAGAACGTGAAAAGATCACGATAATTATTTTTGAAATCTAAACAAATAAGAATATATACAGCAACATATAGATTCCAAGATTAATCTTACATAGATGAAACCTTTTTCACTCTTGTTTAGCATATATCTGGTACAATAACGGTAAGAAAATAGAGAAAGACGTAAATGTTCCAGAATAATAACGTATGAATCTCCTTAGAAAAATATAGAAGCCATTTTTCTAGATTATAGTCCATTTCAATTCAACGATTGTTTGTTTTCCGGAAGAAGTAAATAATCTATTTCCTCTGGCGCCTGGTAGACGCCTTTACGACGTCGGAACATTCCCTACTGTCGCACATAATTCTAACAAACCAATGGATAGTGCTTACGTACCGTGAGAATGTTTATAATCGAGCGTATATTTCCAATGTCCCGTTTTCAAACATACGCATGTTCAATGTAGTTATTATTTGGGTCGCAGTATTGTGGCGCCAAGAGTCGCGACACTATATTACTCACCCCTACAAATTGTTCCATATCTCGTAGTTCGACAAACCATAGTTAACCTACTCCTACGTACTACCCATCTAGTTTCAGACTGTTTCGAATCGATTGAAAATATCCGCGACTCGAGAGTAACGGTTTTCTAATCTTTTTTATTTTCACGTTGTCTCATAAATATATATTAAAAGACATCTCGATGTTATCAAGAGTTTCTGACATTTAATTAACGTCAACTGTAAATGTGATTACTATATACACGGGACAAATAGCTAATCGAAAGCTGAACAATGCGGAATATTGGGAAATATCTTTGACCGGCAAATCTACATATATCTGATCTAATCGTAGCCTCCGGTAACATCTTTAATCATGCAAAGGGACGTTTACTGACGTTAAGTTGCCATGTACTAGCCTAACGTCTGTACAATGTATAGGATTTTAACATAGTTTTATATAAAAATTGTATTGTCTATACTGCTTGGATACTATATGATAATTAATTTATGTACATTAATTTTAACATAGTTAGCAATATTAATTAGAATATCTTTATACCAACGTGTATAAGGCAACATCATAATACTATACACTGTTAACGTTCCCAACAATTTCAGCAGTTATTATAGTGCACAATTATGGCAGAATCCAGTAGCTAATATTGTCTATTCATTCGATTATAAGAAACATCTTTAATCGGATATTTCGAAATTAGTATGAAAATGACATGATGAAATTTCTTTTGATATTTACAAAAATATTGTGATTGATATAGTTATCCAGTAATAAAATTTAAATACGTACAGCTTCTAAATCAGGAAATATGCAATCTGTTACTCAAAGCATTACCGAAATATCTAGGGCGGCTTGTGTATGTCAAATTGGTTGCCAGTGGGGGTACCTCTGTATTTTTGAAATTTTTATGCTAAAAGGCAATGCAAAGAGATCAGAAATATATATTTATTCGGTAAAGAATATTTGTTTCAACGTCCTTAATCACAGTACTTCTGAAATACAAGTGCAAATATGTTCTTGTAAGAGTTAAATGTTATATTAATTTTTGCTATCGAAATTCATGTTTACGGTTCAGAAACATAAGGATTGTAAATAATCATAATAATATAAAACCATAAAATAGGTAATGAGAACTTCTTTATAGCAAAATTAAAAGGACTAAAAAGTACTATGATGTTTAATAATTTGTCTAATAAATCTATCTGCATAGTTTCCGAAATAATCTAATACATTAAACTAGTTATCATAGTTAATTTCTTACTTTCATGTATCTATTTCGTAAATAAAAATTTCTAATTACTTAGCTTCTAACGAGCTTTTCTACATTTACATCTTTTTTAATTTTAATTGAAATACGTATTAATAATGTCATCAATTTGTATAGGATATTATGAACAAAAATGTTAAGCTAACACATTTTTATCAAATATATACATATACAAACATATTACTATGCATATACTAACAATAAGTACCATATATGATGTGTATATACAATGTCTGAAGATTTTTTCCGTCAAACGGTACTATTACATTCTAGAATAAAAATAAGAAAAAATATCATACACAGACTATGATAAAAATACGAAATAACAGAGAAGTGGGTTTTCGTTTGATAAAATGTTTAAACGAGCATTAACCTCAACAACAAGCTAAGGAGGGCCAATTATTCGCCCCCTCATATGACCAAATATTATGTCATTCTTACTTGTAAGAAACTTTAAAGCGAAAGATTTGCCAGATAAGAATTAATTGTACACTAAGAATTGATACAAAGAAATAATATAAAGGATCAATACAAAGAATTAATATAAGGAAATTCAAAGAAACGAATGAAAGGTTCGTAACGTAGTAAATTCAATTTCCATCAATTATATTTTTATAAAATCGAAAATACTTCGAAATGGAATTAACGTAAATACCGCTAATACGCATGCCTTTATCCTTTTTTAAATAAGAAACTAGTCCATTGTTATTTCATACTTCTCCTGTAAGTGTTTAATAAAATATTTATGAGTCTATATATAAGTTCATTTCCTCTTTTTATTGTTACCCATAGAATACGCAGAAGTTTGTTGGAAGAAATCTGAAACACTTTATATACATATATATATATATATATATATATATATATATATATATAAGAATAACACATACATATACTATATGCACAGTATGTGTACTGTTATGTTTACCCTATTACTCTAATAGACTGTATTTTATAAACCACCATCCTATAAGCGTTACTATAGAAAAATTGCAAAAAAAGCGTTCAATAAATTAATCACAACATTGGATCAATGTTAAAAACATAAAATGTAAATATTTCATATTGGCACACCAACAGCTTGTAAAATCAGCGTATTGCTTAACAAACTTTCATTTGCATTTTCACTAGTGTTCCACCATATTTGAAAAAAAAAGAAATCTTTTTGCATCGTTTTGTAAAAAGTAAATTTTCAGTATAATCACCTGCATGAGCCGTCAACACGAACGCGAGACTAACAATTAACACTAGGATTCTTCGATACATCCCGGGAGTTGCGAGAGACAAGCTTTCACCTGAAGAAGTTTACTTTCGTGGAGCAGAATACAAACTGCGATTCGTGACGGGGGTTGAAGCACTGCCACAAGGAAGGATTGTCGCCGAGTCGACAGCCTGATCGCGAGTATGAGATTGCGAGGTCCGCCACTCACCACGCCACTCACCGACCTCCTCTCCTCTTTTCACCACTCCTCACTGTTTTTCGCCTCTCCTCCACAGATCGCATAATCGCGCAAGTCGCGTAGAGATTTAGCTTCTTTTTCCCTTCGAAGCTTTCCTCTAAATCGTTCGACCTCTAGATTAGTATTACGCATTTAACTTCATCAAATGCTCATGTGAATTCTTATTTTCCGAAAAGGAAACTAATCTCTTATGCAGTACTATTATTAACCCTTCGTCTGCAACCTTATTTTATTGACGTCGTCCAAATACTGAGTCGCTTAAGTCCATACAGTCCTTTTTTTGATTTTCGTGCTTTGAAAATGCCTCTGAAGTTCTTGAATGCTCCTCCAAGTTTCTAGAATATCATGCAATAATTTTCATTGCTACGTGTTGACGTAACTTTTTTAAGCAAAGCTAAATTTAAAGAAAAATGTGGAAATAAATGAAAAATTACTTTAAACTACTGACCGGGAATTAGTTAAAATTTTTTATATTTTTATATTTTAATAAAAATAAAATTTTTTTTAATTTGTATATACATTTTTTCTATAGGTATTACATTCTTGTTCTCCTTTTCTTTTTTCTTTTAGCAAAGTTACTTTTGTTACAACCTGAATGTAAGGAAAATTTACAGTTGAAATATAATCCGTTCTACTCGCGTGAAAAATTGAAATTAATAAAATTGACTTGGATTTTAAAAATTATATAAAATGGGATATACGTATTAAATATATAAGAAGCAAGTTACTCTATTGTTACCTCTAAGATTGAAAGATGTAATCACTAAGACGACTTCAATCATTTTCAATCGGTTTCCATTGAAATCACCGACAACAATTCACCGACACTAGATTTCATCGACGCCAGACTTCACCGACACCAAACTTCGCTAACACAGCTTTGACTTACTGCTTCAAATGATTGACAGTATTAACAAAGGAAAATAGAAGAAGATCTTCACTTATGTAGGTATTTTTGCTTATTTGCTGTACTTGTATCTATTGTACCTTTGCTTTTTTTTTACTTATTGCTGTAGTTAATGATGATTGGCTGCCTCACGCCGCGTTGCATTAAAAATGGCATCTCAAACTTAACACAGACCATGAATTTGATATTGATTTGTGTTAAGATTACACTAGAACTTACGAACGTAAATTAATTGAAACAATAGCATAATTTATTTAATTGCTGGTCAGATCGTGCTCTGTATTGCATTTGGGTTGGTTTTTTTAATCCGGCCGCCGTAAGGCAGCTGGTTATCAACTATCTGCAGCGATAAACCTACGTAACCAAAAACCCTCTCTTATTTCTCTGTGCTAATATTGCCTGTCAGTTAAAGCTATCGCCGGTGGATTGTTATCGGTGAAAACAGTGTCGATAAAAATTGTGTCGGTGAATTCAATGAAACCCTTCCCAACCATAGTTAAACGATAAATCCTTGTATGTAATCATAACAAATTTTTGAATTACTAAACAGAGACAGGTCATTTTTTCACTACTGAAAAAAGATAAGAATAAGATTTGATACACAAATAAGAGTTTATTGGAAATGATAACTCATTATAAAATATAATTTGATTAAAAAATATCCTGAATTGAATTCAAGAAGAATGATGTGGAAATAAATATATTTAACGAAATATGTATAAGGTGTTTCATATCAAGACTAACACGGGGACATCTCCAAGCGTTAATTACCTCACCTAACATTGTAACCAAAATTATGTATGTGTAGTTCTCGAAAAATATTTGACAGATACGTTTCCTTTTACGTGCTCATATTCATGTTGAAGGGATGAAGAGAAAGTTGGGGGTTGGGAACATATTTCGCAGGATATCTCGATTGTGTCTAGAAAAGTGGTTCAACTATCAAAATTGGTTGTTCTTATACAAGGAATTCATTTGCGTAAATAGGACTTTTAAAAATTCATTTTTTTAAAAATGATAATAGAAATTGACATACTTTTATTGTAAAATGTACATGTGTAATAATTTGAAATAATTGTACAAAATATTTATAAACTGGAATTTGGATTTTCATCTTACATCGTACCTAAATTTATAAACATCGTGTTTCATATTATTATCTTGTAAAAAAACATAATTATCATCTAGCCCAATTTTGTTTGCATTAACTTAAATATGTTCTTTCAAAATATCGATACGCATTTTACGGTCCATAAATATATACTATAAATAAGACAATATAATATAAATAAGATAATATAAGATAAATAAGATATACCATAAACTAGCTGGCATTCACACAACCCCAAATTGTGACTGATCTTATTCTCCATCATGTTTTATAGTCGACTGCCTTATTTTTAGTATTTCTTTGTCACCATACTTTATATTCCAGATATAAATTAATGTCCTATAGTCTTTGCGAAGTATTTCCGAATATTTTTGTAACATCAGAACTGGACGTTTCCCATTTGCAATTTAGCATTTGAAAAGCTATTTAATATTTAATAAATGAATAAAATTTCTACGTTAAGTGCAAATTACAGTATAATATAAAGTAGAGTATACTTTTACTTATTCCCATAATTACTTAAACTATAGAGTAAAATAGTTAATATCATGATGGCCGAATATTTTTGTGGCAGAGTATACATCAACATTAAAACAATTTTCAAACCTATTATGCTATTTTCATCGCATTTGTTTTCTGCTGTTTTATCTTGCCAATTATACACAGACAGGTATATTCGTTTCCCTTTCCTAAACGCCTGTTACCTGGTTTATTTTCTCTTTTAATTTTCCCATCGCTATATCTGTCTATGATTCCTTGAATTGTTAACCTTAGTTTATTTCCAGCTTCAGAAACTTCGTGCAGAACTTCGCACTTGTTATGAAAATTTGCAATAATATCTTTTCTCCTTTATACTAATGTTAATTGTACTAATCTTCATAAGAAATATGGATAAATAACGTTCTCCAACATATGTACACTCTTAATTGTCTCTTAATTGTGAAGGTAAACAGAGTTCTGTGAAGCTTTTGTTGAAATTCACTATTGTTACGTATCACGCAAAATGTGTTTTTAAGATCCTTAGATATTTAATTTCCTCTACATTTTTCTGTTTTTCCTCTATTTATTCTATTTCTCTGCTTTTTGTGTACTATTGTTGTAATTGTATCCGTAAATTGTCACGTTTCAAATAATGCAAGACTCTTCGTTCACGAAGAATGAAACATAATTAAGCAAACAAGTTGACTAACCCTGAACTGGTACAGTATTAAATTCATAGTCGGATTATAAAATATCACAATAAAAAATTTTAAATATCTAGCGTCATACTACGTATGAAAGCGAAACTATGACAATGTTACATCTGTTGTTTTAGGACTCATTACACTGGAATCAATCAAGTCATAAAAATCAATAAATTGGCTAAATTAAAACCAATTTTAACGTTGAAATCAATCTCGGGAACACGTTTTACGTTTTTATTAAAAATCCTCTGTGTACTATAATGTTATAGCATTTACGTCTACAATGTGTAGACATTTTATTGCTCACGTTGTCAAAATAATTTTTTATAGAAAAAAATCTTCTACAAAATACGAAAGTAACTTTAAATTTTATAAATGGAATTCGTTTTTTATCATAATTTGAATATTTAGTTATACACGAACTTTACAGACCTCTTCCATTTTAATACTAAACCTACTGACACTTAGTGTATACCTGTTTCTACCGTGAGCGGTCAAAATGACCGGTGATTAAAGAAGTAATACTTTTTACGATTTAACTTAGATAATGGTTAATTTATAACTAAATGTATATAAAATGATGAACTTTCATAAAATTTCGTCCATATTTACTTTTGTTTAATTTCAATTGTAGACTTAAATAAAATTACACTTTTATTTATATAGAGATATATCTTATTCAACTTCTCTGCATTTTTTATAAATTATCTTATTATCAAATGTACATGTAGTATGTATGCCGCATACATATTTCCCGCGTCTTGAACAAATTTTCATAATTTTGTCACCTTTACAATTTTTTACTTGACAAGTTTTTTGTAGTAATGAATCTGAACTTGTTGATAGTTTTATTGCATGGTTTTTTTGCCGCGATTCTTTACATAAAAGTAATGTATGCGCCAGGTTTATAACAATTTTGTGAATTCTCTATAAATCGGCCCCATACTGTAAATACCATTGCAAATTTCCCTTATACGGTGATCAATGATAAGATAAAATGCCGTCTTTACTTGTCCTTTCATTATATCCCGTTTAGCATATCCTTAAAAATATTATAAACTGATGTCCTGCCATGTTTGGGACTTGCATCTATCTCTTTCCAAACTGTCCCATCGGGCCCAGTTTCGATACGTTGGTTCTCTACATCAGTCTCACTCTTTGCTATCAAGGATAATTTCTTTCCTTTTTGCCCCGAACATAAACGCTTATTTATAAATAATATTCAACTCTGATTCGGTTGTAAATAACTTTTCATATGTTTCCGTGCCGTTTTCAGTTGCTGAAGTTTCTTGTTCATCGCATACTGAACAGTCTTCTTCTACGTCCGTTATTTTTTTTAGTTACAAGCGAATACTACAAATTTACTACTGGAACTACTCACATCTTATTAAACATTTTTCATTTCTCATATATGTACATACCTAATGCAGTACAGTTAAATATATTAATTTATTTACCTAGTTTAAATATTATCTAATTTAAATATTACCTAACATGATGAATGAGACATTTTATCATTTAATACGTTTAGTCACGTACACATCTGTTTAATCAACCATGAGTCATGGATTGTATAACTCTCATTGAATTAAGATTTAGTATACAATCCATGTGGGAAATACATTCAAAACTAGTTGGCAAGAATTCCAAATATGTTTCCTTGCAGATCACATCAAAGTAACACATTACTAAAGAGAACCGTATAAATTGTGGCAGTAACGATTGACGTGGGGGTTGAAGGGCATCGCGAATACGTCGAAGAACGTTAATTGTCTATTAGCCTAATTAAAACTAGCGATATCCATGACAAAGACGGTACACAGACCATATTTTTGTAGTACGAAACACGAAAATATATTTCTTAAAAATTATTCGCTTCAATGTAATTCTTCAAATGCAAAGTGACCGTACCGTAAAACATAGAACAGCATAGTAAAATTTTAACAGAAACAACCATAAATACAGTGAATTAATGAAGTAGAGATTTGTTGTTTCGCTTGCTAAATGTTATAAAAACTACTAAATTATTTAGTGACTAAATATTACGAAATATTGAATTCGAATATTTTATATATTTTCTGGGGCTATGCGCCTTTTATACATTTTCACGCCTTATTTTCGTCGGCAGTTTGATAAAGAAAAAGAATTGGTTCGAATAACTGGCTCCAGATCGTTTTGAATTTTTTAAACGGAAATCAAATTTCTGTTCATAAGGCAAGTTGTAAATAATATTAAAACAAATTGACCAATGGTCAATTAGAAGCAGGGGAATTAACCAAGTTTACGTATATTTGACAAATTTTCAAGCTTGATTGTCTAAAAAATGATACCTACAAAGCGATTCTGTTATTCTTCATTTTTATCTTATCTTGTGACGCAGAATATTCCCAACTTCACTCGCACTGCGAATTATGGCCCACAGTGTATGTAAATATCACATAGGTAGATTGTATGATCTCGTGCGTTTCATCAGAGAAGATATTTTAGCCACTCCAGTGCTTAATTTATATATTTCTCTTAGAAATATTTCCCCTTATATAGGAACATAGGAAAACAACGCATTTTTCTGATAACATTTAGAGTACACGAGGATTTACCATGAGTTAATAGCAGGACCAATAGTGCAGACATTTTATTTTCCACTGTTTCTTTCAACGAAAGTTCCGTCTTACTGACTGTTTACTATTAATTGTCACTTATGGTCATTATATATTATAATTATTATGTTCGGTGCAAATAAAGCGAAACATATCTAATAGAATACAGTCGCAAAATTCGTTAATAGTTACAATAATCATTGTTGTATTATTTGTTCTAATTATTATTAGCCTATTTAACAGTTTCGTTGTTAAT
Source organism: Bombus soroeensis (assembly GCA_014737365.1). Classification (NCBI taxonomy): domain Eukaryota; kingdom Metazoa; phylum Arthropoda; class Insecta; order Hymenoptera; family Apidae; genus Bombus; species Bombus soroeensis. Next base: position 721,613 of record JACXIL010000041.1, on the reverse strand, counting down.
GGAGCTTATAAATCAACATATTTACCAAGTATGAATCTTCTCACATTAGTTATAAATTTAATTGCAGCACGTATTAAGGAAACATGCGTAATCCAACTGATCTAATCGTTTCCTTTACAAGGAGATACACTTCTTCTAGATGCAGGCAGCGTAAAGAAATACCTAATTCTGAGTTGACATGACACATTCGTAGGCCTACTCTTTACGATCGCCACCTCCAATTATAGTAATTGTCACGATCATCGAAAGTTGTAAATTTTAATCACTGACCAATCTTACTATCCCGCCATGTCCCTTCCATTTACTATAATTCCTAGTCTAGTTCTTGGAAATATGTATACTGAAGTATATCTACACTTTCAGTATACCAATAATTCCTATTGAATACAGGTGATTTCCAATTAGTGTCCTTTTATAGTACTGCGAACGTTTTTCTATTCTACTCGTTCTTAGTATAACTTTTCGTGGAAGAGATAAACGTTGTCTGCACTGGTATGAGCTTCTAAACGATTTTTGGCAAAATCGTAGAATTTCCCTCTACATCTGACCTCCAACCGTGCAGACTATTGACACTGTCGCTCACTTAACGGCAGAGCACGTAAGTGGCATCAATTTAAAATTATTATAGGTAATTTAGATGTAGATACGTTCACTCTTCTATGACAACGCAACATTCTCATCGCATTCTCTAATGCAACATTAGTGTTTTCCTACTCACACGTTGATCGAGCGCTACTGGTACAGTGACAACAAGACAATTAATCATTGAAGAAATTAATAAGATTCGTTGATATTCATTTTTATACAATGATGTCGAGAAACTTTTCGTAAGGTATTTCGAAACCTTGAAATAATTGTCTACAAAGCATGAAATTTATTTTCAATTTTATTTTCAACTCTACAATGGCTTATGAAAGTATTTGAACGCTTATTATAGAGAATTTTATCAGTATATTAATTTGTAGGTATTATATAAAACTTCTTAAAATCTTTTTCATTAACACTGTAATGAAATATCGCTATGCTATTAAAATTTTAAATCAATCTGAGTATATATATAAAAGTTACGAGTTTCAGACGTTTATTCCAAACATGCGTTTAGAAAGAAATTAATATGATACGAATAGTCTAATAATGCTGAAACTTGTTAGTATAATGGTATTAACTGTTTAAATAACTTTGTGATTTTTAAGAAATGTACACTACTGGTAAAATATTAGAACACTAAGTATTAAAACACTTGATATTTATATATTAAGTACAAACTGGATCAGATAGTATCAGTTTTGTTAATTCGATTTAAATTTACTTTTTCAGACAGTCGAAATACCTCAAAATTATTATACATTACGTTTATTGTCTGTTATGTTATAGACCTGGCGTAAAATTTCACTCCTAATTCTTCAAAATTCTACTCCCAACATCTAGCGTAATTGAAAATTTTCCTTGTCAATCTCCTTGACAAGTTTAATCAAACAAAAAGTAATCACTTATCCGGAAATTATTAAAATATCATTGTTTGCATTTATTTGGATTAATATACCGAAAGAAGTTTCGTTACGCAAAATAAAAGCATGCAATCATATTTCTGTAGGGGTCTCCCTCGACAATCAATAATATTGTCAATATTTCAAGGATCTTAACGAGAACACGGTTTATCAATAAATATTGACAGTACTGTATTGACAATATGTATTGATCGTCTGAGGACAACCTAACGCATCAAAGCACAAAGATGCTAAGATATAGCATGATAATACACAGTGTTTAATTCCACTTAACTACGCCTACCTTGCTTGTTCGTTACATTCATTACTTTTCCTATTTAAAAAAGAATATACACTTTAATTTATCAAGATGCTTACTAAAATTTAACGACGATTAAGAAATAAATAAAATTTATAACGATTGAAATATGATCATATATCGGCAATAAAAATATTGTTCTGCGCTAATACTCTTTGCTAATGCTAACTAGATTAAAAATAATCAAATGAGAATAACAATAACCGAATTTCACAAATGACACAGTTCAGTTGCTTGAATTGTTTATGCTGCACCTCGTAAACTGCTAAAGCTATTCCGCCCATTTATAGTCTATATAAATAGTATACGCCTATGACTAGAACTCTTTCAGTTTTACGGTTGAACGAAAATTTAATAAAGTGCGTGCTTTTCGCCTACGATTTATACTCGGCTATGACCTCTTTCGTTCAAACGTTTCCAGTTTCGAAATTTCCGAGAAAATTGCTGCTTATAAAATTGTACTGCAATTTTCATTAGACAGCATCATTAATCGTTGTCCAGTCATTTTGCTCGCTGTGTAGTCGGATACGTCGTAAACTTCGTTCTTGCGTAAAATCAGTACGGTATAGTAAAGAAAACAGGATAAAGAAGGGGAAGGATGAAAACGAGAAGCGTCCGGCACCGCGGCGCCTATCTACGACGCGAACGACGCCGTCGTCTAGCTCAGTTTTGAATTTAGCAATTACTATAAGATCTAGCACAGAACTCTTCCTTTATTTTCGTCATCACGGTTTGCAAATTCAAATATTTCTTTGATTTTCTATTCTTGCAAATAATCTTGTCGTAACAAATTATTTTCAAATACATAATCCTGTGTAGGCAAATACTGTACTTCTCTTGATTAACTTTGTAATAGATATTAATCAATTTCCTTTCGCATCATTTATTCGTTACCTTTGAATACTATCCAATAGTAATTAGTTTTAATATTTTATTTTAGAATTAGGTAATAGTTAAATAGTTAAATATAAATAAATATAAATATTGTACAAATAATAAATAATACGCATTCGATAAATGATTAAATAAAAATCTGTACAGTGATAAGATATAATCATATACAATTACTTTTTCTTTCTTCTTCAAGGCGTACTTTTTTCCGACGATGAATGCAGTAATATAACATGTACCGTAGTATATTCAATGGTTAAAAAAATTAATTTAAGCGTATCTTTGAAACTGAGATATATAGTCTCATCAGTTCTTCATAGTGGAGTCATATATCCCAACAGGCCTTAGTGGAAATAAGAAAAATTGTATTATATATATACATAAATATAAGGCTGTAAATGTATGTACATATATATAAGGTTATGTTAATAACGTGAGACTATCGACGTGAATTTCCTTTTTTTTATTTCGCTCATTTATGCGTTGCTCTCACTATTGTGGACCTCTTGCATGTCATATATCTGTGACGTGAATAAAGATAAGCAACTGAATTCGGGAGCATATATCCCAGTTGACATACTGAAGGTTATCTTGGGACGTGTTGTCCCAATAGTCTCGAAAGGGTAAAATATTGTGCTGCTTATTCTAAAAGAATACGAATCTTTCATTGTAACGTAAAGATACGTAAACAATTGCTTCATAAGAATAGCATTCAATCCTATCACTCATCACTTACCTTTTTATCAAATAATTGTCTTGTTTTCATATCCTGCTGATATTCAGACACTTGTTTATCCTGTGCAGTGAAGCAATTTTCAAAAATAGATTGAACTACGAAATAGATTTATTTTCTTTAATTAATACCAAGTAGGGAGGGAGAGAGAGAGAGAGAGAGAGAGAGAGAAGGAAAGTAGAAATTAACTCCCATATTTTTATAATACACCAAGAGATTTAACATTTTACAAAAAATCAAAAGAGTAAATGCAAATTATAAAAACTATATTAAATTTTGGAAAAGTTAATACAAAAGCTTCTCTTCTCGTCGTTGAAATTATGACCGGTATATCATTTACGTTCTTTAGTATTTATGAAATCCTATAAACAGGAACTCGAGTTATTAGACCAAACAAAGAACAAAGAAAAATTCGAGAAATGTGTAAATATAGTACGCTCTAATTCATCTTACGTATAGAAGTTATCCTTCAGAAATACATGCGTATGTCAATCATCTGGCAATGTTGGTTCAGGTGAAAAATTTGAATCATTCGCTTGCATAACTTTTAAAGCATAAAAAATAGCAAAATCATATTTGAATTAAAAAATGTTAAGAAATAATCCTTTCTTAATAGCGTAATAGTATAATGTATTTTATGTTTGTTTAAAAAGAGTGTTTTCATTAATATTTAAATTCAATTCTTGTAAATAAATTGTAAAAGCTTTTTATAATATACTTTAATATTTTTTTAGATAGTCTGTGTCGCTAGTTACGAAAACTTCTGACTATATCATTTTCTGACTATAAGAGATTGCATAGTATTACGATTTATGACGAAGAATGCAGTTTAAAAATATTCGCGAATAAAAGTATACATTTATCATACATTCATCCATCGATTATATTTGACTGATTATCACAGTATATTCCTTCATTTTACTTACCAATTGTACAATATTTCAGTTATATCAATTTGGACTGTGGTATAGTACCCGGACTGCAAAATATTCCTCTAGAATGACACTTTTTGGGGATTTCTGAGGTCGCTGGAGCCAAAAATGAGGGTCATTTTTCGCGGAAATAACGCGTAAAAAATTTCAGTCGATCTATTAATGTGTAACGTCCTTATGGATTTTGATGGTACTTTTTTCAAAATTTGGTTCTTTTAATCCGCTGAAGGGTTGCTCTGTATGAATCGTTAGTATTGGATTAGGTTTGGCTTATCATCTTTCTTTTCCGTTCTCCGTGTCGTGAGGTCACGACCAAACAGAAGGCGGTAAGCGGTGAGCGACAAAATTGGCATTTGGGACATTGATATTGGCTGTGCCAAAGCTTGTTTTTCCACTTACCGCTTATCGCTCTGTATATCCACTCCGTATGTCCAATGACCTTTGTCGATGTTCATAACGACGAATTTCTTAAAAAAACGTTCATAAGAATGAATTATTAAAACCGTTAATTTCTGTAAAAAATGACACTCATTTTCAGCTTTAGCGACCTAAAATACTAGCGGAAAAACACATTCAGAATAAGAATTTTACAGCCCGTATACTATATTAAATCCTCAATTTGTATTAATTATACCGAATTTCCTATAGAAGAGAATAATTCCTAATTCTTGCAATTTTGAACTCTCATATATTAATCATACGTCATTCTTTAAATTATCATTACAGCGAATCCATGAAATTTTATCAGAGAACATGAACGATAAGCTTGTATTTTCTTATTCATTTAGTAGCTCTGTGAGACTAAACTTTTGCGTCTGATCTTTCCTATGAATTTCCCAAATCCTTGCGTGCAGGCAATGATGATTGTGAATACAGTAGATATACATAAAATGAGGTAGCTCTCGGTAATGCTGCTGGCTCTGTATTATAATAATTATAATAATTAGCAACTATAATAATAATTAAAGTTATAATAATTTGCATAGAAGGAAATAAGAAATAATTGTCGCATAATTATACAGGGAAAGTATGCTAAAAACATTCCAAACTGTAAAAATGTGAGATTATTTATTACTGAGAAGATCAATTGTAAAAAATTTTGATGATGGTCATTTGTTTTATTGAACATTATTTTTTAATAAGTTATAAATAATAACTCTTAATTGACGATATTAATTCTTAACGCGAGAAAATATTTTACATCTTTAGAAACGGGAAGAAAGTATTAAGCGTGGTCCTTGGGACATACCAAACGAAGAAAACTGTTTTTTTCTGAAAAATATTGTAGTATCGTAGATGAAAGGTCTAAGAAATATCGGGCGAACTATAAACAATGTCGCAAGAAAGCTGAAGTGCCGAGACTTCGTCCACAGTCCACAGTGCACAGTGCATAAAGGTAGCTATATACTGCATATTAGTTGCATAATAGATACATCATTAAACCACATCATACGTTTATAAGTCACATTCAAGATAAACAGTATTGAAACAGCAGAATATGATGAATTTTGGGTGATTAATAAACGAGTTTCAGCGCTATGAAAGGTTGCATTTAATATCTTTTGCCTCGTCCCTGAATTTTCTTTCCAAACTATTCTTTCCATACCTCTTTATTCGTATTATAAATATTTTTATGTCATAAATATTTATATATTATTCTATATAAAATAGCGGAGAAGAGAGTCTTTTCCTCACTGCCTTTAAGAGGAAAGTGGAAATAGTAGGAATAGTGCTAAAAGCAGTAGATAATTTCTTCAAATTTGTCGCTTCAAGTGCGACGAAACTGCTCAGAAACCATTATGAGAAGACCGGTTAAGGGAACGATCAGTTATCGAAACACTGGAAACTATCGAGTACGGTTGACTCACTTATTCTTAATATTTTTATTCAGAATATGTGTTGAGAATTTTCAACGTTTGTCCCTTTACATTTCTTCAAACGGTATCAGAATGATCTGTTCTGGGTGTGTCTTGGTCAATTTCTAGACTCTTCCTAGACTCTTTCAATACGCTAATTCATATATCCTCTTCATGTTCATTTATACTGTTAAATCCTGTCTCCTTTGTAGCTATTCGACTTTTGTCTAATATATTTTTCTGCGTCAAAGTGAAAAAAGGAGAAAGGAGGAGAAAATAAAACACGATATGTGATTGACTGTTATTGACACACGACCCACTATAGTAATAAAAGCAGTTCTCGAAGGGAACAAATTTTAACCTTATAGCTAGAACATCTTATATGGTTCTTATAGAGTATAAATGTAATAAAATTTTTTTATAAAATACGTTCGTCTCGAACGTATATTTCATTGATCATAAATTATAAATTATAAATAAATTATAAATGAAAGTAGGTTCAAGTTGCCTCAAAATCTTACTCAAATTTATAAGCACAAGTTAAAGACGGTTTTCATGTATATGTACATGTATATGTACATGTGTACATGTGAATCCTTTTTCGGTGATATATTAGAAAGCATTACGACAAACTAATAAATTTCAGCCCAAAGTCGTATCACCATTATGATACCCGTTACCTTAGTAAAGTTATCCTCGGAACTAAGAAACGTTCTGTAATGCAGATAATGCCCTTGGCATACGTTCAACGCGTGTTGAGCATCGTTTTCACAGACAATCAACGAATTTTCGAACAATGTAGCTCATTATCTCGGATTAATAGTTAAATGATTTTAGAAATAGGTTATGAATATATGCCATTAGTAAAAATACTTAATTAAAATTTAATTAAAAATCTAATAGAATGTGACAAACTTAAAAAATGTTACAAACATGTTAACAAAAAACAAAATGAAGTAAATTATTATACGTACATATGTAGCTTCTATATGTTCAAATTCGTTAATAAAGTTAGACTATAGATCTAGAAATTGTTCATTGAGAAATCTTTTAATGGATGAATATGTACAGAATTTTTTTCCGTTGAAAAGTAACACGTCTAACGAATTTCGGCAATTTCAGTCGCCTTTGATTTATTAACTAAACATTTTAATAAATTAAATACACTATTTCATATTCAAAATTACCTAATATACCATTGAGTCATAAAAAGGTACGCGCATGATTATCTCTACACATTGATTGTTACAATGACAAAGAACAAATTATAATTAATAACTAAAACTTTGAAGAACTCTGTATCGATTTATTCTTTATCATTATAAATTTCGATATACAAAATGTTCTAAAATATACGAGCGTAACTAAGAAAAACCAGCAAAAAGCATTATAAATATTTGTTTCGTTCCACTTTATTTACAAGGTAATTTTGTATTCCAAGAATATTCAAGACTGTAGATATTATCTTATCGATACTTTATATTTTACCTGGATACAACCTCGCTGTTCATAATTATGTGCTTCCTTAGTACATTATGAATCCTTTCAGTTTATTCGCTTAATAAAAGCAAATTTCTGCTGTTGTTTAAAATATTTAACATTTCTCCTAAAAAGAATTCGGAGACATGCACATTTATAATTTTTCACATCGTGAAAGTATTCACAAATAACGAACGAGATAAGAAGTATCGATAACAAGTGATTAAGTAAAGTATACCAACTCTGTTTATAAGAAGAATTCTCGAAACACTAAGTTAACTCAGAAACAAGATCAAATAGCGTTTACAGAACTGTGTTTACAATGTTGCGAAACCTGCATATATTAGAATCTATTAGGATCTGTTCAAACAATTTTCGTAGTTGTGTTGAAGAGAAAACGGCTATGTACAGACAAATGCATTATAAGATTCTTGTAATCCAGGAGGAATCGTTGGTGCGCAATAACGAAAGCATAGCTGGTGAAAACTGCTCGGGGAGCGTCAGGATGCTCGGCGCCACATTGCTGCGACCCAAATAGTAATAATACCGCCGGCGAAGGAGGGTCGGAGACGCTGTTGCGAGTGATGGAGGACGAGGAAGAATGACCGTACACTACTTACATTTGCTTCAACCTTGGACGTAGTGAGCCGCTTCTACGTAACGTTATTATTCACTGCTTAAAGTCGATAATTTTACGAAGCCATCGCATCGATGACACTGCTCCATTGCTCGTTTGCTTTGCCACATTCTCGTTGTTTCGCGATGACAAACGTACGCGCTTATACCCGTACGACGAAGCGGAAGAAACAAGTCTGGTCCCTGTGCGCGCATACCGACGATTATGTGGTGGCTGTTTGCGCTAGCTGGCGTTCATTGCGAAAGATATCCTGCTTTTCGGAAAAATGTCGTATCAAGGAAGATATTAAGGGAGGAAAGAAGAAACTTTTCTCATGCTGATAAATCAGCAAACGACATCTGCGAAGTGTTCCTTCGGAGAAGTTCCGCCAACTAGATGTAATAATAAGGGCAACGTGGGTGGACGACCGGAATGCGGCTTGTTTAACGGTTGTTTCCGACAGATCGTCGTTAAGTTTAGTGGGAATAACTGGCTAATTCGTTCACATTCCAACTGCATCTATCGATTTCGGTATCAGACGGGTTTTCAACTAACGCGTAAGGTTCGCGTTTGACGCGTTCACTGCCACGATGGTCATCGGTGACTCTGGTTTCGATAAATTGTTTGGAACGATTAAGATAAATTTTATCGATTAAAAAATTGTCGACGATGCGAATGACCCAGATATAAATGCGCGCAAGTACGATATAATATTGTGCAAAAAATTAAATGTTACGAAGCATATTTGTATCTATTGTGGCTCCCAGGGCAGAGTACAGAACACCCCCATGGCAGATTACCTGTTAAGTAACAGTTTTGCTTATCGTTAGTATAATTAAATAAGAAATGAATAAAAAATAGACCCTCGCCTTATCTGTATCATAGTATGCACACTATGAGGTATTTTGGTCCTAAATCAAATTATTACATTCATTTGCATCATTAATAGTTCCAGATTAACGATTTTATATTGGTTGAACGACGAACATCGAAATTCTGTTCGCATCAAAACATCCGCAAATATGTGTATAATTAAATGTAATTTCTTCTTGTTCTATATTAGTAATGTGAACTAAAATAATGTTAATGCGAAGGTTATCGTACGAAAGATAAGGAAAAAGCGTATTCTTGTGTTTGTGTTGCTATTATCCTTCGTAAGGTAGATTTTACAAAATTCAAGTTAATTAAAATATTTTTCAAATTAATCGTTTTCGGGCACAGATACGCACACGTATTGATCCGTAAAAAATAGAAACATGTAGCGTTACTTTCAAAAATAATCAATACCATGGAAAACTTGGAAAAAGCGACGTCACTGAAAAAATCAGGAAGAGAAAATCTTAAAGAATTCGAAATAATCGAAATACTTTATACATATAGTTTGTACGTATTGTACGTAATAATACATAATCCTCTTATGTGTATTCGTGGCCGATTTGAAACATACATATATGGTGGCCAGTTTTTTCTATCGTTCCATAAAACATGATGCATCGTAGAAGACTATTATGTCAGAAACAGAGAAGATATTACAATTCGTGATTACTCATCCTAGAAAGTGTATCAGCTACCGCACGTTCTAATGTTCTTAACACCTCAGCCTTGTCCTGGAATTTCATTCCTTTTTTTGATATTCAGAGTCGTCTTAAGAGGCCATGATTCAGACATACGTACATACGTAAATACTTGAATGCAGCTGTAACATTCATAACAAGACACGATAGAAAAATATACATCTTTTCTCGAAAAAGATATGTGATGACCTTGGAAAACGGTAGAAGATTGATTTTTTATTTTCACGATATATCTTCATATGTTTCGTCGTATCTTTTATCTTAGATTTATTTTCATGATTCTTCTAAAACCACTCCGAATGTGCTTTAAAGATTTCTTATTTTGTTAAAAACAAGAAAGGTGTGTAAAACCATCCTATCCATACTGATTGTAAGATGACCTTTGTCGCATCGTCTTCATTATACAAATAAAAAATGTATGGCCTATAATTGCAAAAATTATAAACTGAAATTGATTAGTGATCGTTGTTTTCTTTTTGGCAAGTGCTGTACGTTTACAACACTCGTAATTATTATTTATGTCATATTTATTACGTCTTAATAATCTTCTTACAAGAAGATTTATATATTATTACAGTTTGGTGCAAACATTTCAACCACAAAACTTCATACAATAGCTTATAAAAATTGTTTTTATAACTGTATATTCATTATTATATATTATTATAATGTATATATATATACATATATATATATATATATATATATACTATATATTATTGTAATACTTGTATTTAGTATTTTGAACTTAAAGAATAAAAGAAATAAAAAATTTTCACTACATGTTTTTGGTTTTATGAACTTCTTATTCTTTTGAGATAAAATTAAAATAGTTTACTTTAGATTATTATATATTAGGTCGTCCGGAAAGTTACTTTCGTTTTATAAGGAAATAATGGATGCACAACATTTTCCGTTTTATATTATTTTATTGAATTACGTATGATCCATTTTGACCTATCAAGATAAAGATCACAACGTTTGATAGATTAGGTTTCACGTTTGTATAAAAATGCATCGTTGTAAAAGACGTGTCTGTAAAAGAAAGACACTTTCCAGACAACTTAATACATATATCACAGATTATTTGCGAATATATCACAGACTTAATTAGATTTTAAGACTTATATTATTTTATATTAAATAAATAGAATAACTTATTTGGTTTCGGTTTCTTGTAAAATGAAAGCAAAATGCTGGGGGATGGGCTAGAAATAATAAAATCTATTTACAATCGCTCTGGAAAGTAAGTTAACTATCTTACGTTTACTTCCAGCGAAAGCGTCAACGTTCTTTCCGGGACGAGTGTATGTACCAACTACTTTAGATTGCGCAAGTTGCAAAAATGTACCACGCAAAAAAAAAACACTTTTTGTTTCGTTCTATTTTCCTTTTAATTTAAACAGTATGGTTTTCACGCACTTGCTATATCTTTTAATAGATACTTTGTCTAATAATCTACGTATTTTATTTTTATTACATTTTATATTATCCGGACGATCAATTAGATTTACTAGACATTTATCGTAATATATTAGTAATGAAATTCCATTTTTCCAGACTCTGTTCGTGAGATTGAGTAAGTTTCATGGTGACGATATCATTGAAATGAAATATCTCTCTTCCAACGATGTGTTCGTGTCAAGTAGGACTTCTAACGAGAAAAACTATAAATTGACACAAAACATACAGAACTGTGGTCGTCATGGATGAGAATGTCGTAGATCGATTGCATCCTGTACTCTTACATTCGCATACAAATTGATAACTATCGCGTGGGTAACGACCTCTATAACATTCGTTGTCAGCACTTCCCCATTTCGCACACTCGCGTATTATTATATACTCGTGAGAATTCATAAAATAATCTAAAAATTATGTGATTAGTTTACGATTAGTTTACAATTTATCTTCTATATCGCAAAGATATTTCAAAAAGTAAAGAAATAATAGTTTAATGTACGTGATACGAGTGAAAGATAATGAAACTTCCAAAATAACAGAAAGAAATAATTATAATAAATAAAAAAAGAAATGTGAAAGAGAAATTGTGATTATCAACTTACATATGTACACAGCTTTACGACAAAATGCTTGTGACGAGGAGCATGGCTTCAAATATCTTATATCCACCGTATTAATAGTGCAATCTTGATCCCTTTTACTGTTACATTGATAACACGTAATAGCTTTCGATTCTTCTTATACGTGTCAATAACGTATCACATACGAATTTATGTATATAATAGGATTATTACAAAGTATGATAGTATTAACATCATTAATGAATAACATGTTTGTATAGCAAACTTCTTACGCGCTTCTTCATTTTTGTTTGTTATTTATATTTATAAAACAGAATATAACAAAATTTGGAATAAAGAAACGTTTGAAAATTTTTTATACAATAACCATAAAGGAAATCGAAACGATAATAGAGCATTAAAGAAAATATGCACAAAGAAACTTATTCTAAAAGTATTGTTCACTTTACTTGTGTACTTTATTGCTTCAATTATACTAATAGTCAATATATATATGTTTGCATTCTGCTTTATTCATAATTGATAAAAATATATTCTGTTTTATCTACAATTGATAAACATGATATTTCTTTTATGAAACTTACCTCTTTGGAATACGAATAAAAGCAACAGTACATGTAATGCATTTACTTTTACATGCATTTTGAACTTTCTTTTGCGTTTCTATATTTACAATTTATTTAACATTTGTTCACCAATTGTCGAATTTTCTCAAATTACAGCCACTTTATCTAAATTACTGCGACATTATCTTTTATTCGACTATCGTAGTACGTAGCTGAAAGAATGATGGGAATGAATATTACTATTGAGAGTAATAATAATAATGATTGAAAGGTTATATAATCATACCTTGACAAATATGACCGAAATGGAAAATTTATTTTCTGCACTTTTATCCACGTATTGCAACGCTTTACGCAACTTTCTATATATTAACTTATACAGTAATAAATATTGTCCAAGCGAAACAGAAACAATCAATTTAATTTAACAATTTTTCACTAACTTTGACATAAAAATTTAATAAATACCTCTTAGACATAAACGTGACAAAATCAATACATAGCTATTTTCGTGACGCGTGGAAGAATTTGTTTCTAAAGTATCTTTAAATTTAATTTCATGTTATCACTAAACAGTGTTACCACTACAGCCTTAAAATACAAAAAACTATAGAATAATGAAAGGAACTATAAAGTTTCATTGAAATAAAAATAATAATATTAGAAATATTCAATTTAAAAAGGGGGATAGCTTAATTTATTATAGTTTTATTTTTTTTTAAGAATAAATTCAAATTATTATAATTTGAATTTTCGTACAAAAAAGTGTAATTATAACAATTTAGCTAAACAGTAAATTGCAAAATCTTAAATATTGATATTTATAGCATAGGATAGTTTCAATTCTTTTGGATGAAATATAAGATAATGTATTTGTTACTGATAAGGAATAAAAATTTCACGTGGAAAAATTTGCAAGTAAATTAATATTTGAAAATTATTTAAATGCTTAATAAAAACGTAGAATTAAATTCATATTTTATTTCTTACTTGAAGAGGTAATATCACATTAAAGAAAAAATGTTTGTGTGGTATAAATATTCGTGTAATCTCATTTTTAATATAAGTATATTTAGGTATATTATAACATTGATAATATTATATACGAAATGTCTACAATTATCAATTGATTCAAATATGATGATGAAATGTATAAATTTGTTAAATACTTAAAAATAGGGCAACGTTGTACTGTTGGCAGCTCGCATTATATATATGCTAGTTGTTTTAAGGGAAATACGTATTTCATATTCAAGATATGAAATATTTATTTCAATATCGTTATGTAAGACTATTGAATATGAATGAAAAACTTTAACTAAATATTTATCATGCACACTATTTTATGTCCTTATATAAATTCGATGTAAATACAAATACTATAAAAAAGATTTTACTTTGAGTTTTATGTTTATTAAGATGCACGTGATGTTTTACACAATTCAAACGAAATGTATTTCTTAAACGATAGGTGAGTTAATAATGAAAGAGTGTCATAAGGAAAAATTGTACGGTATTTTACACCGTTCACAAGATGTATTTTTATTGTACTGTTATGTAATTCTATTTATTGCCACACGTGGAGACTAAAGTCCGTGCCTTTGAGTAGATTGACCTAAGTAATGTGATCGATCTTCTACAAGAAAGTATTAAAGTATTCATAATTCATCTTAAAGATATGGGACCTGGGAATTATTCGAATTATTCTATCTCTTAGAATGCATATAGTTTATAATTTATATTATATTATATGTTTATTATTTATAATTTATGATGCATATAAATCATTGAAATTCTTGAAACAATGTGCAAAGATTGAGAAGAGTATTCGTTAGCAGTAACATATTCCTCATTATTAGTAGAAAAGTGATCCCATTGTTACATTTTTAAAAGATTTTAGAATACTTATCACTTAGAACATAATCATCGAAGTGGTGTCAGGGATTCACTATGTTGCTAAATAAGTTAAATACTAACTGCGACAAGCAACGTGCAGTGAAAATCAGATCACATATATGACTTTCAGTAAATTCAATACGTTTCAGTTCTATAACATTTTCACAGATTTTATTGCGAAAATAATTTCACTGTTTACATTAGCCACATCATATTCTTAAGAAAAAACATTCCACATCATATTCTTAAGAAGAAACATGTACGTGTTCTAAATTAATGCAAACATTAAATAATAATAATACGCACATAAAAAATGTCAAACAATCTAATTATACAAGCAGAAATATTTCTCACAATTAAGCATAAATATTTCTTATTTTCTAATCAGTATTTCTTTGAAGCATAAGAGTCCAACGTTACGGTTATTAATTATTTGTTATTATATATTACTGCCAATTTTATTCTTTTTTTAATTTGTTTTTAATTAGCAGCATATAAAAGATTTGTCTTTATATCCAAATGGGACACATAAAAATAAGCTTAAGTATTTTATTCCCATTACTTCCGCTGGCGAGTTTAAAAAAATAGGTTATAAGGAAGGATGATTCAGAAGCTTAATAGCAAGAGTGGAAAGATATCCTTCACGTTCCTTTCCGTATTGTTCGCGTGCAACTTATTACAGTAGCTTCCATGACATTTCATGACGTTCAGTGTGTCACAGGAAAAGGGGTATTATCCACTTAGCGTGTTCCAAACCACCACTTTAAGCTCCATTTGAACATAAAGCTCTTCGTACCGCCCACGGCCTTCCCTATTTAACATCCAGCCCTGCCTTATCCGTCAAAACAATCGTATTTTTTATCATCGATGATTAACGCTTTAGATTGCTACAGAAATTTAACATTCTAATTATACTTCCTAGGAGGAAGTAGAAACATTCCAACAATATTTGTTGTTTATTATCATACATAGTATATTTAACGTTATATCTGGATCATTTTTGGTACTTTTTAAAAAATTAATTTGAGTTTCGTTGAAACAGAATAGACGACGTTTGTATGGTTCATCGCAAGGATAATCAATTCTGAACCTTTGAAACGACGAAATAATATACGCTGACAAAATTTTAAGAGATTTCGCGGACAATTTCAAAATCGCAGGTTACGTATACTTTAAAAATTAACGAATTATCTTGAGTAAATTAGAAAATTGTAATACCACTCACTAGTATGACACAAACGACAAGATTGCAAAATCGTATCGGAGAAAGACTGCCAAATCAAGTCAACATATTAGTGCGCATAGATGAACTCGTTATTCATAATAATTTAAGAGGACAAATTATACAGGATGTTTCGAAAAATAGATTTAACTTAAGAGTGATGATTTCAATGTTCGCCTCCGTTTCCGTACATTTCCGTACATCGTTTCCGATTGCGTTCATAATCACGAATAATGTTGTAAATTGTTATTTACTATCCTACCAGTTACCGATATGAGCTATCAGTTTGAATTGGTTTGTCGATATCGGGTAAAACGCGGGCATACTTGCTACATTTTCGAGATCAACTTTCTCGAGGACCAGCCCTTATCTAAGAGAACGTTGGAAATCATACCCTGTTTGATAATTTTACGGCACTTTCCAAAACACCCCGTGCGTTTCTTGTAACAAAATGTTTCAATTAGATTTCTGGTACTTATTAGTTACCATCGATAGGAGTATGGAGTATTTTGTACGTAGACTTATTGTTACTAGCGATATTTCTAGCGAAAATAAAAATCGTATAATCACTGAAACACAGTAAAAATCAATCCCAGGTAACAGCAATCCTTCTCCTGACTGTTCGTCAAAAATATTGATTTCTTGATATGGCGAGTATAGCAGCAGCGGTAGAAAATCTGTGCAACGCAACGTGGAAACGGGAATCCAAATCGCGGACCGCAAGAAGCGACGAAGCTTTCGCGCGACCGTGGCTAGATCGTTTGGTCCTTGGATTATTCGTTGGGGCGAGATCGTTTTTCCCATTCGTCTCGCCTCGTCTTGTCGACCTTAGTATTCCTCGCGCGCAATCACGTATTCATGATTCTATCAGTGGTGTAAGCATCGTCGCCTTAGTTGCGGGCTTGCGCTGCATTCGCGCCGAACGACAGCCAACGCGAACAGTGCTTCAGCAGCTGTCGAGGCCGGATGGTTGGCCTCGTCAACCCCTGATCTGACCGCGTTCTCTCTCTTTCCCGCCGCTCGGTCGCGCGTAATCTACGCCAGTGACCGCGAGAAACGTTAATCGTAGAAGGACGTGCCAGGATAATACCGAAACCAACATGAAGCGCTTTCTCATCCTCGTCGTTTGCCTATTGGTCATTCTCGGTTTTTATGGTAAGCGTCTACGCGTCGAGTCTGTGCTCTCTTTGGTTCAACGATCGGGGCGGGTTTACGAGACTGCTTCCTATCGATCCTCGTGTCCTTTTCTAAAAGACCTACTTTCATCGCCATTTCCTTGTTTTTCTTCTTTTTTCTTTGTTCCTCTTTGTTTTTTGTTTTTTTTTTTTACTACATCATAGTCGTATAATCGTATAAAAGTTCATCTCCTGAATCGCGTCGTTCAGTGTGTGACGTAACTGATAAATAGTTCGTTCTCCGTTGCTCTACGATAACACTTCGTTATGTTAACTTACATTCTTTAATTGAAAAAATAATTACTGTACTTGTTTCGATTTGATTGTACGTGCGATATGTTAGTATATTATGTAATTTTTCTTTTATGTTTTTTATATCTTTCTTGGCTACGACTACCTAAATACAATTGAAAAATATAATATAAATTAATCGAAATTCGCGACAGATTTGCTTTTAATGTATAATTCTTATTCCCTTCTCCTCCATGTTTGCCCTGTTCCTTTTAACTCTCGTCAATAAAGTGATGGTATACCCTATTCGAAAAGTGGATCAACTAGCTTCCTCGTTCGAGGGAAGCGTTTAAATGCGACGTCGTTGATTCAGCTGATTTAATAATAAGGACGAGCATGTATAATATGCCGTACGTTGTTTGCGGAAGCAATTGAATATCAAATAATCTTCATGAAGTTAAACGATCGAAATTTTATGCTCCAAAAAGTACCTATAATTCCGCGGTTTGATTTAACCAAATGGACTGGTGCGAACGTTAGTGAGATCAATGACGGCCAGCTATGCGCAAATCAGTTTTCACATACACGATACATTCCAAGTCACTTGTATAAAATTTCATGTTTATCGTGGAATATAAAACGCAAGAACAGATAGTGGTTACTTACGTCAACATCAACATTGAAATGATATTCGACATTTTTATAATTATCCTTTCGCTTCTAACATTTCTTAATTTGCAATCCGTTTAATCTCTTAAGTGATTATGATGTTTATTACCATGTTAGTTCGTTATGTAAATTATACTGTTAGACGTTCGTTATTTATGTCCTGTTACGCTCAGAAAAATGAATGACCGTAGAGACAAGATTAAAACGCGAAGACAAGCGCGTAAACTTATTGTAGCTATGCCTTTCCAGGCCAGATAGCTGCATTGATTTTTATATCAGTAGGGTCGGAAGTACAATGAACTTTTATTCAATAGGAATGTATACCATTTCGAAACGTTTCCTGGTTTTTATAAAACAAACTTCATGAAAGACAGCTAAATTACGATGTTCTATGGTAATCCGAGTGTCCAAACGTTGACCCATATAAACAAACGCGTATACATAACGACAACAAATTATTCAATTTTGCTGACATAAAACGCATTTGGAAGAAGATAGTACCACGATCCCTCTGGTATGAAAGTTTAAATTATCGCATTATCTTCGTTTCATAGTGACCTCTCTTATCAACCATCCGATAATATTTTTATAACCTCGTGCTTCACGTAATTACGAAACTGAATATAAATTATCTACGCTACCGCAATGCGGATAATACCGTGTCATATTAAAACAATTGTCATGTAAATTTATCTACGCTGATGAAGATATAAGTTTCACGAATATGGAAGATGTAGTTATATCGAAACCACAACTATTTATCCAAGTCTGTATTTTTATACGACGAGAAGTCATGAGAACAACTGCAAAAAATAGAACCTACCCGGAGATTCATTTCTTTTCATTTCTTTCATATATTTTTCCTATTATCTCTTTGCGTATCGTTTCCTTTTGTGTATTTTTACGGCTTTTAATTTCTCATAAATATATGGACACTCGCAATTTATTTATAGCTTTAAGAGAATAATCTCTTGTGAGGGAAGAATTTTTAAGCAAATCGTTATTATGTTCCAGGCATAAACGCGATGCAATGCTATCTTTGCAACAGTCACAACGACAGTCGATGCGCCGATGAAAATCCACCCGATGCCCTCAAAAAAGATTGCTCCGACCTCAAAAACGGCTCGAAATATACCATGTGCCGAAAGATTACGCAAGTCATCGAGTTCAGCGTTAATGGACGTAAGTGACATTCAGATCCTTGGAAAAAGAAAATCTTTTTTAAATTATATTTCTTATAATATTTCTGAAATATTCTTCAATTTATTTTAATATTTCATTTAATATGAAATATCTCTAATATAAATCCTTAATCGTCTTTATTTATATTCGTTTATGTTATCTTATTTCGATTCCATTAAGATACATTTCAACGAAAAATTGAAGAAGGGAACGGCAACTGTAACAGCTACGATGCTAACAATACCAATCTTTTAGAGAACCAATAACTTTAATGGGCTAGTATAACTTTAGTGCGCTATTACTATTAACCTAGACTAATACAGTATCCTTATTACGTTGTAGAAAATTGCAATACGTGGTCACGCACCGGCCTGATTAGCGCAATACCAGTTATGATACAGTACTGGCTCGAGTAATTTGATATTTCGCACACAACATCGAATACAACTTATTAGTTTCATGATATCGTATCGATTATTAGTAAATAAGATAGACTGAACTATTACTATGTGTTTGAAACAGTTCCACCTGATACCCGAGTCATAAGAGGTTGCGGATGGGACGAGTCAAGCTATAAAGGAAGGTGTTACCAAAGAAGTGGTTTTGGCGGTCGTCAGGAAGTCTGTTCGTGTTTGACAGACTTTTGTAACACGGCAACACCAAACGTTTTACCACCGACGTCTCTGATTCTGTCGTGTGTTATTGGCAGTGTTCTTCTAGCATATATTCGTAATTAATTTTGAGAAAATTAATATACTCTCGACCAGTCGACGAAGAGATGCGTCCGAGATCGTTAGTACCTGCAAGCAGCTTCGACTTCGCATTTTAACGGATCGGAAGTAAGCGAAAGTGGAGAGGACGATGCGTTTCAGAGCGAATACTATCTCACACACTTCCCACACTTTCGTCGTCAATGAAAGAAAAAAGCGTATAAAACAATCGAAACAGCACTTAAAGCGCAAAATGTCTTCTTCTATCTAGAATTTCACGTTGCATCTCGAGAACGAACGCTGGCAATCTCGAAATGTTCGAACGAACGGAAAAATTCTCGACGAGAATACATTTCATTCGAGATTCTAAAGACACTGCGATGGCTTTCTGCCTCCAGCTGTCCATCGATTCAAGATTACAGTAGTTTTAGACGAGATATGCCCGCTGTTCCTGATTATCTGGACGTTTCCAAATGAAAGATACCAAGGAGAAAAATTAACGTAATTACCAATCTCTTACGTGTAATTGCTTTGATAATATCGCTATAGAAGTAATCATAGAATATATAAGAGCGTGTCTTAGGAAAGTAAATAGATATTTCTATCGAGAAAGTATCGCATACACATATCTAACATGCTAACGCGTTCTATAGTGATATTCATATATAAATTTTTAACGAGATAATTTAGATAATTACATATCTTAGACGAGATTTCACGAAAAGATCGTGCAGAGATTCAGGAACGGCGTGATCTTTGGTACTTTTTGCGAAATGTCGAACAGCTTGGCGAGCACTCCTCGATCATGCATAAATCTTCTTGAAAATCTTCAATTTAGGTGCTGAAGGTGTGACAACAGTCACATTGTGTTCACTCGACAATTTTCTGCATAGAGCTTAAGAATGATATTACATATGTAATAATTACGCAACTTGTTGAAAGTCTATATGTTGTGACAACCTTCGCGAAAAAACATCTGTATGATATGTTTTTGTGCGAAGCGAGAAAAATATATCAGGGTTGCCGTTGCGGACAATACCAAGTCTCTTATTTTCCTTACATCCTATCAAACAATATAATGAACGACTCGTATCGAGAATGAATTCATGTTTTCCTTAGACGTTAGAGAGAGAATCTTCTTATACGCGGAAAAGATGCATTAGACAGTCTAGCATGATTTATATTACATGTATTTCAATAAAACATTCGTTGGAATTATTTATATCTGAAATCGCTGTAAATGCGTTGAATTTTATAATTTACCTTATTCTTAAAATCGATCGCGAAACATATCTATTTTTTTATGTGATTTAATGGGATCGAAAGTATTTGAAATTTATACAAGATTAACAGGTACGTTGAAAACGTTAGATAATTCATGGATAAAAATACCCATGCCGTACGTCAAATTTTTCGCTCGTTTCATTGTTCGAGAATTTTGTTTTAGGTCAACAGCCAGTAATCTGCCATTTTTCTTCGTGATGTTCGTTGACTTTCATTTCGTAGATTACCATCTGCCTTTCAATATGTATATATAAGTTTGGTCATTTCTCGTTCGCAAGGAATTTCGATTTGTTTCCGTGAAAGAAGAAACGTTAAACGAGAAAAACGATAACATGTACATTTGTTGACTCGAGAAAGGAGTGGAGCAATTTTTGGATTAACATCGAGTTCTTTGATTTAACCGCAAGTTCATTCGTTAAGAGTTTAAACCCTTTCCTTTCTCTGTTCTCCTGTACTGTACCTATTTAAGCTCGATATGATTTTATCTCATTACCTGTCGTCCCCCTGAAGACATTCCCTTACTTTGTCACTCTTTTCGTCATCGATCATATCATTGCATCGTTTATCGAACACAAATGGTTTACTCAAGAGGAACAAAGAGGCATCTGAATATCAGGTAAAACGAAACTTCTTCGTCGTTGTATATGCATAAAATAAATCAAAGGGAAATGTGCTTAGGTTAACGACGTGTCAAATAACAGCTGACATAGTAGCCAAGTTCATTTCGTTTGGATAAAATATCGTTAGCTATACGTATCGTTTGTTGACAACATTTCTCTTCAATTTTATTTTATTTTAATTCAAAATGAATTAATACAAAAGTGTCAATGCTTCTCGCATCGATTCGAAATTATGAATCCTAGGCGCATGTGATAAATAGAATAAATTATTTCCTTAAACAGAGGTTGAAAAGTAAGAAGACAACGAGAGGATCGTATTCAAACCGGGGTTAGGTGGATCATGCACCCTACAGCCGCACGAGTTAGTCGATCGTCCATACAATCTTCGATTCCGTCCGCATCAACCCCGTCGTCCCTCGTACATCCGCAGCAACAACAAATTCTTTATGGTCCTATAGCTAATCCGACGTTAACTCTTCAAGCATGCGGAAGTGGTCTGCATCCCTCGTGTATTTATCCAGGAGCGCAACGTAACGCTGGTCTCGCTAATCCTGCTCCTTTGCATATACAAGGTGTAACTACGTTTCCCTTTAAAATTTGGTTCATTTTAAATACTTAAAAAAAAGATAGCTTTAAAAAATATTACAATAATTAGTACATCTTTAAACGAGTAAAGATGTGACCGTTATTTACACCAGATTAACGATTACATACTTCCACCGACTGCAATCTTTTTATCGACAACCACAGAATTCGTTTTATCACTGATTGAGTTAATAGAATCTTGCTTTTATTGATTATATTTTCTCTTTTTTTCTTTTTTTTTTTTTTGGATTTCAAGAATATTTTTCTATTGAAAAGCAAGGAAAGAATTAATAATTAATAGCAGATATACAAAATGAATTTTGTAGAATGACAATGATATTATCGTTGGTGGAAAAGTATTAATTGTTATCAATTATCGGTATCAATGTTTATGTCAAATAATGGTTTCAGTTTTCTAAGATTCTTGTACAAACCCATCCATGAATATAGGCAAAAACAGCAGATGGCCAGCCAAAAATAAGCTCGTACGAAATCAACAATATTGCCAACAACAACAGCAGCAGCAGCATATTCAACAACAGTTATCCTACAGCCCGAAACCTTTGGTTCTGTATGATCAAACGACGAACAATGCTCCGATACCTACACCAACTACTTCCTTTTTGATTGCTTCCTCGACGTACACGCATGGCTCTTTCTCTGGCGATCAGTACAACAATTCCGGAATTACGTTGATACCACAGCCCTACTTTAAGCCTCCAGATGTACAAACGTTTTGTCTAATTCAAGATCGACAAAATATTCAGCAACAGGAACAACCATCGCACAGCTCCTATTATAATATCTCAGCTACAAACACTTGCAACTTGCAAGCAATTAATGGCAATTCAGCGTTTCAATTTCCTAATCTCAGTCCTTACGCGGCTACGGCAAATTTCACCAACGGCCAAGTCACGGGTCCTGTTCAAACAGTACACTCTAATCAAATCTACCCTAATCATCCAGCGAGTTTAGTCTACGGTAGCCTACAGAGAGACAAACCCGTAGCCACTGCTGCCACACTCGACATTGCGCCCCTTAAAGTCGGCAAAAACAAAATACCTACAGTCGATACCTCTCGAGTTACTCCGATATCTTCTGAAAATTACGACGATTGGTCCCTTCAAACGATTACCTCTCCCTGTAACGACTTGTTCAACATAAAACCGAGTACAGAGGATGAGGCAAACCGAGAAACCAAGACGAGTTCTTTGGAAAAAGCTACATCGAACGTGTGTACAAAAGTGCAGGAGGAACATTATTCCGACGAATCGTCTACCAGCTTCGATTTTACGATCGAGGCTGAAAAGATGGTTTCAGCGCTTTGCAACATATCTTCGAACGATATTAATAAGGAGGAAACGAAAACCGAAAAATCCAATTCGACGCCGTTGTTTAGCGGAGCTGGCGATACCGCGTCAAATAAGAATACTTGGTTTACCGAATTCTGTGCGGATTATGGGAGTGGTACGTCGATAGCTGTTCAAACGGACGGACCGTGCCTGGATAGGACACAGTATCCGGAACTGTTGCGAAAAGTCGTTTACTGGGGATGCACGGAAGCCGAAATCGTTTTAAACGATAGTTGCAAAACAAACGCCAGATGTAGTTGGTTGAAAAATCTGTCTACGGCCACCAAAACAGCAGTTACCAAATCTTCCACTTGTTTCCCAATTTTCGCCGGAGATCGTGTTTTCGTCGGCGATCTGATAAATGCTTTGTTGCGCATTAGCAACGGTTGGCTTGTTCTTGATAATTATTTGAACAAGCAGCACTATCCAAGCTTGAACGATAAATTCGACTGCGAGTTGCTGAGATGCTTTCGTTTGTGGGAAGAGAGCACACACGAGCTACTGAATCAGATCATCCACGCCTTCTTAAAGCTCGAAGAGAACGGCAATGCTTCTAATTTCGAGCAAAGACCAGAATCATTTGGAACCTCTTTTCCAGGTGACGTTTCAGTTTACACGAATCGCGACTTGTTTGATCCATCTGCAACTATGATTACATCGAAACAGAAGCCCGATAATAAAAAGAACAATCGAGATTCTAGTAACGGTGCGCAACTATTGACCGGCAGCCTACGAAATTTCAGCCTGTACAATGCCAGTCAGGAGAAACAGTCGTCCCAAAAAGAATCGAAATTACGAAGTAAGTGGACCGTTACTGAGAACCTAACGACAATAGACAGCACGAAATCCGTGCCTGATATGTTCTTAGGGCACGCGGAACCTGCAGGTCAACCGAATAGTAGATTTCGTTCGAGAGGAAGCTCGTCTTCTGCCAAGACAGACACATCTACGCAATCGTTAAACGCAGAGTTTTTTCACCTGAGAAGCAAAATTCTTACGGAAAGCAATCAGGATCCTTCTAGACAATGGTTATTCAAGGAGAAGAAACAAGAATTCCCCGAAAATAAAGTTTCGCCGCAGGAAAATTCCGACACCGTGTTTAGACTACAGCGACAGTTAAATGAAAATTGTGAGAGCAATTATGCTCAAAAATGTTTATCGAGGGTGGAATCTTCGTTTCTGAACCCTTCCATTAGTTTAGAATCTATATACTTTCCACCCACCAACGACCACGAAAATTTTTATCCTAGTTACGCTATTTGTCCGCCGTATACGGTAGATTACGGTAACAAAAATTCAAAAAGCTTCGAACAAAATCACAGGAATAAAACTAATATGGATTTGGTTTATGTTGGCAAATCGTCCACGAGTCAACTGGAACTAGCGGCTGTGCCAAAGGATAAGATGACGCTGCTTAGCCAAATCGAGCCGAGTATCCCGGAGAAATCATCGGAAGAGATGACTGCCAATTTATCAGCTTGGTTCGCCAGTATGAGAAACTCTGATAACAGACAAATGCCATTTATGAATCCGGCGGATGTGAATACGGAGACTGTTGTGCCACGTGGGTCGATGCGCACAGAAATGTCAAAGAATACGATGGATCTCGGTAATTGTATCAGACAGTTTCATATCGACGCAAATCGTCAGTTCCAGACGCTGCAAAATATACAGAGCGTTCAGACTACACCCTGGAACGCTTATAATTTGATCAATAATCGCGTTCAAGTGCAACAGGTACCCGAAGAATATGACAGTTCCGAAGATGTTCGAGTATACATGAAACCAGGAAGTTACAACGTGCCCAAAAAAAGACATCAAAGAAGATCAAATCGCCGTTTAGAAAGCTCCACATCTCGAAACGCTGCCAATGGGTCCTCGAACAATCATCGCAATCATTACGTTAACAACAAAGAGAAAACGTTTTGCGCCCCGGCGTCGTCCACTCCTGTGTCTCGACCTATCGCAACACCTATATCTAGCGATGTTAATACTTGCGCAAATACAATGAAAGTGCCTTTCCCAGCGACTCCGATCGTACCACCTCCTACCTTCTCCCTTGAAAATTCACCTAGGATTTTAAAACGATCCGATACATCCAATTATACCGTGTCGGAAGATGTTACTTGGAAAGCAGCCTGCGCTTCCGCTGAGATTCTGTTAGAGGCGTTGAATGTAAAAGAGGATACGGACTTTAAGAAAACAGATATCGATTCAGTCGACGTTAGCGAAAAGTTTGAGAGTGTGAAAGAGAACGAGAACGACGATACAACGTCCCAAGCGGCGCAGGATCGTGAAAAATTAGACGAAAGCCTTCCGAAAAATTTGAAGGACAGTAACGATGGTTGCGGAGGCGTTTCGAGCTACGAAGCGTCCGAAGATGACTCGGGCTCCACGAATCATTTTTCTCTCAACACAAGTATCAACGAAGCTCTACAGTTATCTGGTAATAAAAATGGTAATAATTATAATCGCTTAAACTTTATTCTAAATATCGCTTCTATCGGAAAAAATATTTTCATTCGAAACATTCGCATATCGCTTTGGAACTAAAAACGTAAGCCGTATGTATTCTGTGTATTCCATACATTCTGCGCGACTATCATATTACTATAATATTCAAGCAGAGTATTTAATTACTTTCAATGTCCAGCATTAATTCTAATTGTTTAGTGAAAATAAAATTTAATCGCTTTAATACTAGAAGGACGGAAATTTGAAAACTTTAGATTTTCACAACACGTAATTGTAAATTAACATAGATGCAACAAAGAGGGGGGAGAGTGAGAGTAAATCTGTTTTAAAGAATAATAATAATAATAATAATATAATATATTTAGAGTAAAACAAGCTTTACCATGTATTTATTCCGTACGTATAAAATATTGTAATATTTAGAAAAGTAAATGGAAACATGTGTCTGATGTCACATTAAGGCAATACTTCCGTTCTTCCAGCATTAAATATCGCAATATTTTATGCAGCTACCCGTTAACAGGTTCTAGTAAAATGAATGTAAAAACGGATTCGTGGTTAATCAAAACTTTGAACAACGCTAACATGGCAAACAAGCAGAAACGACGAAAAAACAATGCCGTTCCACATAGCTCAGAATCGTCAAACAGTTCCGTAACAGAAAATGAACAGCCGGCTCCCGTTGTTTCGTTAGTGACCAACAACACCGTAACAACAGTCGCAACAACTACGACGGTGAAGAATCTTCAACAGACTATTTGCTCGAGAAAAAGTTCGTGCATTTCCTTAAACAATGGCCAAACAACGTTGGGAGAGGCCGAGCGTGTCATAGGGAAGGCAACTTATTCGGAGACTCTTCGACGTTGCGCATCCTTAAATACATCCTTCTCGGAGAAGAAAGAATTCTGCAAGAAGAGCAAATTAAGCATCGCCAACGTATCGACGATATGTAGCACTGTAATACCGATCCCTGGGCGCAAGTGTCAAAGAAAAGATTTCGAAAAATCATATTATCTCTTGCATAATAGATCTCGTAAATGTTCGGGGAAGAAAGCTACGAAAAATTTCGAAGTCAATGATACTCAAGCGGAGGGAGCATCGAAATCTACAATCGCAACAAAACACGGGAAGAAACGGGAGAATTCTGGATGCATCGAATTTTTAGACGGGAAATTTGGTGGGAAAGCCAGTGACAGAGGTTGGTCCGTATGGTATAGCTCGAAAAGAAAACAGAGTCTCAGTCCGCTTGCGCTTAGCAAATTAGAAATGATACATCAAACAGTTTGGCAAATGGAAGAAGCAGAAATTTTCAAGTGTCCATCCTCAGGAAGCAATAATGGAAAACAATCTTCTTCTCACACGGTTAGTTTCTTTGCATATGCCCATTTCTCTAAATCGTAAATGGATAATTATATAATCTTCTTTTAGATCGAAGACTATTGTAAAGTTATTAAAAGTCCGATGTTCCTGGAAACGGTTGAATACAAACTGAAGAATCGAGTTTACCATAAAGTAGAACACGTGGTTAGAGACTTTCGTCGTATCGTTTATAATTCAAAATTATATCACAAGGTACGCAGGCTATTTTATTTATCGATTTTCTAATCTTTGCTAGACATCTAGAAAATCAAGTTAATATGATTGAGCTACGATATATGGTCTGAACTAATATAGTTCTTCAATAAATAATATTTAATATTCATCGTGGATATAATGCAGTCAATATTGCATAGGAATTTGAATAAAGTGGCAAGACCTATTGCAATCTTCGAATGTGTTATCGAAAACTTTTATTTCTATTACGACTATAAAGTTCCCTTAATCATCTGATCGCAGGATGATCATGATCGAGTAAAGACAATTGAAATACTGTCGAAGAAACTCGAAGAACTATTCGAGGAACATTTTGCGAGTTGGGACTTCGATAATATTAGCGGTAGTCCAAGAGAAAGTTCGCCAGTGTTGCATCGATTTAAGACGGCTGGTCAAAAACCGGTAACTGGGCGTTACGGCAACACGAAGAAATGTCCGTCTTCTTCAATTACCGATAACATATAATATTGCTCATTAGAGTATATGCTTTCTGCGACATCAAACTGAGCTTGGAGAATTATCGTGTCTATCATTCATGGTGACATTTTGTTGTGCATCTATAATTCATATTACTATTAGATTAACAGAACTGATTGCATCGAGTTTATGTAAAATTGTTAGATTCGAAATTAAGTATATCTGTAAGGATCGGTCATAATAATACGCTCTAGTCACGCATCAGTTCATATTGTTGTCGCATCGTAAGCGTTCTACGGGTTTTCTTTCGTAATGCAGCTTGCTACGTTAAAACATTTTTCGTCTATTTTCAAACAAGTGAAAGTTTAAACGCTTAGTTTTCTGGTACATACCTCCGTATAAAATAATGCATCTTAAATGCGAAACAAGACGATAGTTACTTGCTCTTTTTATATCATTGATATTATATATATATATGAAAAAAAGATAGTAATACGAATTACTTAATAACGTTGCAATGATCATAGCCCACAACTTGAGAATACTCAATTATCACTAAAAGAAAAATAATTTGAACATTTTGTCCTTCATCCAGATTGAAGCATAAAGCATTAAACGAAAATAGTGAAAACGATTGAAATATTATAAGAATAAAATAATTTTCCATTTGTAATGTGATTGATATGCGTGAAATATATTATACGAGAAATAAAAAAAAGAACTACTATAATATAAAATTGTACTGTCAAGCAAATAAAAAATTGACCAAATAAAATAGTTGAAAAAAAATGGAAAATCCCGCGTTATCGCGATGACAGAAAACGCATGCGCAGTATAGCCTCTGTAATCCAGTGAAGTTAATGCGCACATACCGTAGAAATGTCAGTTCAGGTAGTATGCGCACATGGATTATAATAATGTCAAACACTGAGGGAACAGAAAGATGGCGGTCGAGCGGTAATTTTGTGATGCATGGGGTGTAGTCTACAAATGGTGTGCCTTACATTCCCAAGGGATTCGTCAAGATCATTATATCATCGTGCAATGTGACTATATATTGGAGACGACCGTCCTGTGAAGCAGACCGTGTTAAAAACGGAAGGACAACAACGGAGACGGATAGAAGAAAAGATAAAAGGTGTGAGAGAGGAGGAGAGTAGAGAAAGAGAACGGACCCAGTTTGTACGTAACGAGAACGAGTGTAGAAGCGGTTCATTGCTCCGCTCTGACTTGTCGCCAAGATGGATTGGGAGTCTATTACGATGGCGAGTCTTCACCTGACGATGACCGAACATCAATATTATGAAGATATTTTTAGTTATTGCTGTGAAAATGCAGACAGCGACAGTGTGCCGGTGATCAAAGTTGCCGAACTACTGCGCTCGGCGAATTTACCAGGGGTTGTCACGATGAAGGTAAATTATATCAACTCGTACGTAGTCTGTCAGCTGTTGGTTTTCTGTCACACACGCGATTGCAATATTGAGATCATAACATCTCTTTAATCGTATAGAAGTGGGCGTTTAATTTATCGAACGTGACGTGATATCGGCAAATTACAAAGGCTTATAAAGGTTAGAATTAAGGAACTGTTACGAAGTGATTATAAGTATCCTAATTAAATGACCAACTAAACAGTTACGTACTTATATTTCCGAATAAAAAAATCAGTCAGTATTTTTACAATAGTTTAATGATCGATTTTGTCACAATGTCAATACCTATATGTTATTATTCTCAATATGTATATGTTAAAAATTTCTAGTATAAAATTAAAAAATGAAAATTACGATGATCATCGAATGTATGAAGATACATTTGCAAATTAGTTTAAAGAATACATCAATTTCAGCATTTCTCCGAAGTTTTGCAAAATAATAAAGTAATGAGAAATTTCAAACTTCTCAAATTTAAACAGTATTTTTAAAATACATGAAACAAACCTTATGTTAATAGTTTATTTCAAATAAAATAGATAGATGATAATATTTAAGATATTTTATTTTGTTGATAAACAAAGTAAAAATATAAAATAAAAGTATGAATTGTTTGAGAAATATTATCAAATGTTATTTGAGCATAAGAAACTTTTATATTACTTTCATAAGTATGTGTTATACATATATTAATGTAATTTATTGCTTCTTGTATGATATTCATTATTTGTAAATAATGTATTATAGATATACACAACTATAGATATAAAAATATTTATGTCTAAATTAGACAAATTTAAATAAAATACTAATTATGTTTATTTGCAAAATAAATTCTTCTGATTTATAGATATTGGATATCTGTTTTGGAACTGAAGCAGCACATATCGGTACACATCTTGGAAAGAAACAATTTTATGTACTGTTGAAACTTGTAGCAGCTCATCAAGCAGGACTTAGTATCCGTAAAGATATAATTACTATGCCCTTGGATGTTATTACCTTACCAAGATTTACTTGGCCAGCATCTGGAGAAGAAGATGGTAGAAGAAGTTCAGATTCAAACAGAGCTATAAAAGGTCATCGACATGCTCCTGAGAGTACCACAGAAAGTGAAAGTGAAGCAGAATCTCCAAGGGAAACTGGCGGTAGTACAGATTCACCTACACCAACAAATAGCATAATACAGGAAAGAAACAATGACATAGGTGGTGAAACTATATTAGATTCTGTATCTGGAGGTTGGCAAGGATTATTGGTATCCGAAGAGCAGAGGCAATTACTAGGAACCGAAGAAGAAAGTTCAGAACGTCATAGCAGTGATGAAGGTGAAGGAGATGGTGATGGCTCGTTTCCACCTGAAGAAGTATGGATAATTAGTGATGAACAGCGTGAATATTATGCTGCTCAATTTACACAATTGCAACTTGATCCTGAGGGGCTTTTACACGGTCCCATAGCCAGAACATTTTTTGAAAAGTCTGGACTTCCTTTAGGAGAACTTAGTCGCATTTGGCAACTTGCAGATATTACCAGAGATGGAGCGTTGAGTTTACAAGAATTTTTTGTGGCTATGCATCTTGTTGTGTTACGAAGAAATCATGTGCCTCTACCTGATGTCTTACCTCCACCCTTATTAATTCCTTTGCTTAAGCAAAAAACTGGTCCACCACCTATTCCACAAACTACAACTACTCAAAAAACTCCACCTAATACTACTGGTACTCGTGAAAGAAATAAAGAATGGACAAAATTTGTTGATTCACCAACTGGGACTAGCAGTTCTTTAACTAGCCCAGGTTTGCAACTAGTGAATTTTGATTTTCAAAAATCTGCTGTTGAAAAAGATCCTAAAATTCTACATCCGGTACCATTACGTTTAACACCTGAAGCAGCGATTCTTGCCTCTGGAGCAAATGGTAACAGTAGCAGCTGCACTACGTTGGGAGATGACGATCTCCAACGTACTGCAAGTGCATTGGTGCAACGACCTCTCATAAAAAAACCACCTCCACCTCCTGAAGAAGCTATTATAGTAACTCCAAAGAAGGAACCACCACCTCCACCACCACCCAGACCATATAGAACACATGCAAGAAGTTCTAGTCTTGATCTTAATAAATTAGGTATATGTTGCTACCAATACTCTGCGATACTTTTCATCTGTGGCTGAGAAAGCAAAGTTTTACGCTTCAAACTGTGCGCGTTCTTGTAGGGAAAAATGGTCAAAGTTTCCTTGGAGCACCTCCGCTAGTTCCACCAAGAATCTCTCCTGGAATTGTAAGTACTTTTATCCATTTTTTAATCATTCTATTAACAAACACCTAAATTAAAATTATTAATCATGAGAACTACATTTAATTAAGCTGCTTTTTATGGATCTGCACAGTAGATATTTCAGATACTTTAGATGTTAACAATGTTATGGATTCGGAAAGTTAAAATATGTAGGCAAAATTATTGTTATAAAGAAAATTTTGTCATGTATCTCTACTACAGACTTCACCTCGAAAATTGGTTGGTCAAAAAAGTGAGGGAGAAGGACAAAAAGCCTTAAATGAAAGTCAAGGTTTTGTTGCTGATTTTTCTCACTTTTCTCCAAAGAGCGAACTACCTGAAAATCCACCTCTGGAAACTCCACAATCACAGCAATTTACTGGTGTCTGTGGTGCATTTCATATTTATAGAAAACCCAGTCCAAGTGAGTTTTTCATTTTTTTTTATTCTTCTTATTTGAATTTCAATATACAGAGTATTATTATCATCTATTAACTTTTTGCTTTATTTACAGAGCGAGAAGGAGATGAAGATGCTCCTAAGGATGAATTAGAAGAATCAAAGAAATTAACGTTACAAGAATTACGGGAGAAAAATGCCGAACTGCGATTAGTTTGTGAAGAATTAACACGAGAATTAGCTAGCGCACTTCAGGAACGTATAAATCTTCGTGCGAAGCTTTTACTTTTAACATGATGTAATTTGTTATCATTTGTAAAAACTTCAAACTATGAATTATTAATTTTTCCTAAATTTGTTGTAAAATCGAGTAACTCATGTGTCATGCTAGTCTAGAGTATTTCCTTTTGCAAAGTTTCGTACATCCACAACAATTAGCGTAACCAAAAAATAACATTACAGAGCAGATATTAATAAAAATTATCCAATGTTAAATATTCAACCTATTTCTATCGTTGATTACTAAAATATTAGATTTTAAATGTCCCTTTATATATTTTCCATGTTTTAATAATGTATGGTTTACTAATAGAAATATTTAAATTGCTCTTGAATAATTGTGTTATTGAAAGGAAATGGATATTTCTTTCATTCTAGAACAGAAACGTTGAAGAAATATCGATGAAAATTCTTTGTGGTTACGCTATTATTCACATTTTGTCCTCTTTCACAGATAATTCCAGTGTGCATTATAGAAGCGTGGGTACAAATATTGTAGTAACATCTGCCACTCTCTAGTATTCAAATGTTACAGCATTTTAACGTTCAAATAATTTTAAAAAGTTATATTTTTTATGCATAGTACTGTACTAAATTGCTGAGAAATAGTTCTTTATATATTACAAAGTTTTTAAAGTTGAATAATCGCATCAAGCTATAGTGAAAGCTTGATGATTATTGTATACTACAAAACTATAAAAAAACATACTATAAAAGCGAGTGATAGATATTTATTGTTTACGACAACAAAATAAAACTGTATTTTCGTATTGCTGTACCATCAAATTTTTCACAGCATGGCATAACAAATTGGTATTCCTAAAGTGTAACAATGTATTTCATTTCGTGATGATAATTGTACATAGCAAGTAGAATTAGAGCAAGGAATGAGAGAAAATGAAGTCTGCAGGAACAGAACACTCAAAGAATAAATATACTTTAAAAAGAAACGTTGATACTTTCAATTTTTATGGACTACTTTTGTTCTACTTAGATTATTCAACGTATTGTTTTTAATCGGAACAAAAAATATTACATCATAAATCGTATGACTTAATTTGTATATAAACGTAATGTTCTGCAAAATGTTTTGTTCGATATCTCATTATAAAAACTAATTTAATATAAATGAGAAATATAAAGTAACTATTCCTTGTGCCATATAATACAATACTTTAAGAATATTGTAATTAATATTGCAGCCACTTCTAATGGCCAGAACTTTTGTTAAAGTTATTTAGAAATATTCCAATCAATAATCATATTAAAATATCTTTGTAAATGTACAGAAGTTGTACAGAAAGTATATGAGTTAACTATTATGTAAGTTAACCGGAAGTAACTGTTGATTTATTCCATTCCTACTATTCATATAATGCTGTAAAAATGTATCAATATATAAGATAAAGAAATGTTCAAAGACTAAATAAAACATTCTCTTAGTTTCATAACAATTTTTATTGATATCAATGTGTTGAATGACAAATAATATTACAAGAAGAAATCACAAATTTAAAATTTTGGTTGTGAATGTTGATGAATGAACAAAATGATATAAAGTAATTGAATGTAACAATTACTCTTACTTAGATAATATTATATATGATCCAAGAATAATTTACGTTACAGCTGACTACGTAACTCTCATAAATATGCATTATACTTGCATTTGAATATATTTATGAACATATTTGAAAACCATAAACAGAAATTCGAATTAAGTAATGTGACAAACCCTAAAACCAGCTTCCTTTTGTACTCGTTTTGCCTAGATATTATTAGTTACAACTATGTAATGTGCGAAAGAAACGGTTTACTAAAAATATTCTCAATCTTACATTCTCAATTGTTGGTTGGAAACTCTACTGGTTAGAATGTTATTTAATCTGAAGTATCTATAAAATAACGATATATAACTCATATAACATTATCATATAGAACAGTTTACGAAACGTGTTACATATAAATATGCGTACAATTTTAGTTATCTTTCGTTTGTATGTACTTAATTAAATCAACTACACGGTTAGAATAACCATATTCATTATCATACCACGAAATTAACTTAACAAAGTTATCATTCAAAGGTATACCGGCTTTAGCATCAAAAATACTGGAGTGGTTATCACCAATAAAATCGGAAGATACTACATCATCTTCTGTATATCCCAAAATTCCCTTCAAGGGTCCTTCAGCAGCTTCCTTTATTTTAGCCTTAATAGCATCATAGGTCGCAGGTTTGGCAAGTCTAACCGTTAAGTCAACGACCGATACATTATGTACCGGTACACGGAATGCCATACCAGTCAGTTTTCCATTAAGAGCTGGGATGACTTTACCAACAGCTTTAGCTGCACCAGTTGCAGCTGGAATAATATTTTGTGCTGCACCGCGACCGTCACGCCATAACTGTTATGAAATCAAATAGGAAACATTAAACATGATGAAACAGAAACCAATTATAGAGTGAAGAAATATATTATTAGAAAAAATTTGATATACCTTTCCAGAAGGTCCATCAACAGTTTTTTGAGTAGCAGTAATAGCATGTACAGTAGTCATAAGACCCTCAACGATTTCAAAATTGTCATGAATAACTTTAGCAAGAGGAGCTAAACAATTAGTAGTGCAGGAAGCATTAGAAATAACTTTGTAACTTGGATTATATGCATCCAGGTTAACACCAACAACAAACATAGGTGCATCAGCTGACGGTGCAGAAATAATAACTTTCTTTGCACCACCTTCCAAATGAGCCTAAAAGATTAAAATAATTATTTATATATGAATACATTTCTCTCTCTCTCTCTCTCTCTCTCTCTTTTTAAAATAAATATACAGGTTTGTACATACAGAAGCCTTTTCTATGGTAGTAAAGACTCCAGTAGATTCTACAACATATTCAGCTCCAGCTTTTGCCCATGGAATAGCTTTTGGCTCACGCTCACTGAACACAGCAATTTTATTGCCATTGACAACTAAGCAACCATTTTCGGCTTTGACCTCTCCCTTAAATCTTCCATGAGTGGAATCATATTTGAACATATATACCATATAGTCCAAACCAATGAAGGGATCATTAATGGCTACAACCTATTAAAATTATAATAATGAAAAAAATTGGAAGTACAAAAGCATATGAAATTAACAAATTATTTACCTGGGCACCACGATCAAGAGAGGCCCTAAGCACAAGACGGCCAATGCGGCCGAATCCGTTGATTCCGATTTTGCTCATGTCGTCGTCTTCTTCTATGCAACTGGAATATGTGCGATTTAACTTTTGATAACATATTTTTGACTCGGCATATACCAATTTACTTTTATAAAGTAATTTTTTTGTGATCGATATAAGTGAAGTTAATCTCAATATTAACGGCATAACCTCAAATAGGCGTAGTATATTTTTTCGATTTATAATGATTTTATATTCAGGATGTTATTTGGTATAATTAAATATAAAGCATAGCATTATTTTTTTGATTAGATTACAAATATAAAAATATTGAAGTATAAATAATTCATAAAGTAAAATACACATATATACATATATATACTGATTTATTGCAGATTCAATTGTGTTTTGTTGTAAATATTACTATTCTAACGAAAACATGAATAATTTAATGTATAAACATAGATACATCAAATAAAGTTGGATGTTTCTTGCATTAATATTAAAAATAATGTCTGTAGTCTGCATTATTAAATTAAATAATTTATTACAAATAGAAATAATATTATAATTCAGATATTTGTCTTATAAAACAAGGTTTAATACTAAAGGTCACTCAAGGTCAATAAGATCTTTCAACGCCAATTTGTACTTAAAGACGAACGTGACCTTTTTCACATATTCACGCTTCAACTTTTACGATGATATATGTATGTACATACACATATTTTATATTCAATATTATTTATAATAATATTGAAACATTACAAAAGAAAAGTATGTAGCGGAATGTATACTAATATGCAGAATGAACCGTATTAGTATCTTATTCGATTTAAAAATTCGTTATTATAATTTATATTTAAAATAAAATTAGTAGCTCTTAATAATTGTCTGAATTTTAAAATATAGTTTTTAGATTTTTTCAAAACATATAAAGATACTGATGTAATTGTAACAAAATCTATTGTTGTAAGGGATTGTGTTACATCAAATTAACAGCACATATGTATGCATAAAAGTAGATTTTTTCATAAAATCAAAATTTTTCACAAATAATTTTATGTTTAATAAAGTTCGTGAATTCTGAATTTCGTTTTTAAATAATTAATGTTGTACAATGTCGAAATCGAACAAATTCGTAGTAAGTAAAAAAGTTGGGTTACGTGAGTAGGAATGAAATACATAGCATATATGTAACAAATATAATAAAACCAACGCTAATAAAAATTGAAATAATGGGATTCGACAAAAGACAAATTCGGACATATTAGAAAGTTATCAGTACACGTTTTCGCAGAGATTCTGGAACAGATTTTGTTATCTACTATCGCAAAAATTATTATAGAAAGATACTGTTAGTTTGAATGACGTCATATCAACCGGTGTGAATAAAGCGTACATATATATGTACCAAGAACATGCTATGTAATTCTAGATATAAGCAAAATTCTGAATTTTATTATTGTTTTATTAACATCAATTGAACGCCTATAGTTTATTGTATATAAATATGATGTAGTGGAAAAATTAAATTGTAGGAAAACACGATAAATTAAGAGTAAGTTATAAACTAGTGGTACTTACGTGAAAAAACAATCTGAACGCTACGCTTACCGCAAAAGCAGTGTCATTTGAAGGGCAGGCAACGTTAATATAACCGGTACCAGTTTTAGGCGTATGCGCTGTAACCGTTCCTTATTTTCGCACATCATCGGCTATTCTCGGATCACGTGAGTACACGTTCCTATCGACGTATTCAGAAGCCGCTAGATTTAAATTTGTTCTCGTGTAACATTTGTGTATTTAAAAGTGAATTAGATAGATAGAATTAATACAGATGTATTTTCATTATATTTATACAATATATAAACCTTCTTTATTCAACAATTTTATTTAGCAAACAAGATATACATACATACATAGAACAAAATGCAATAAATGAAACTTTAATGCAATAGTGATCTTTTGTTTAAAATTAATAAGGGATTAAATTTATAAGAGATATATAAATTAATAGGAGATATGAATAGACTACATATTACGATTACCTTGCATAAAACGTAATCTTATAATATATTTTTGTTACTGAATGAAGTAATTAATCTTCACTTTCATCTAACTCCTGTACAGGTACTGGTATATTACCGGAATCAACTTGATACATGTATTGTATCAAATCCACTATACGATGTGCATAACCATATTCATTGTCATACCTACAAATATTTATATTTTCGTTAATTAATTAACAAACTTTATATTTACTCCATTAATTATTTTATGTTAAACTTTGTTATGTATTTATATTTAAAGATTAATAAGTTTGAAAATTTGTTACAAAATAATCTAAAGTAATTGAACATAAAATTTATTATTTTACGATTTCAAAAAGAATTTGATAATAGTACTTATATCTGTATATATAAATTTCAAATGCATATAAATGTAATTTATGTATATATATGAATAAATAATAAATAATTAAGAAAGATTTATATTGCTTGTGTTGTTATTTAAATTGATTATTATATTAATAATGATTCGATAAGTTCACAAAAGTCAAAAATATTGTTTATGAAATAATTTAACTTGATAATTACCAGGCAACAACTTTGATGAATGTGCTTGTCTGAGGAATTCCAGCTTTGGCATCGAAAATACACGAAAAGCTTGTCTTATTGAAGTCGGATGACACACAATCATCATCTGTATAACCCAATATACCGTTTAGATCATTCTCTGACGCTGTTTTCATTGCTTCCTTCACTTCTTCATACGTTGTCGGTTTATTAACTCTAACATTAATAAAACTGTATAAATATCACACATATTGCCATTTGATATTTATTTGTATCAATTTTATAAATTAAGGAAAGTTAATTACTGTTGATATAAAGCTACTTTATTCTTTAAAATTAATGTTTTTTGTTTTGAAATCTTGTAATATTGTATGTGATATATATGCAATGTAATAAAATTTTTACTGTAATCAAGTAAATTACTGTAATTGGCATTACCGAAAAGTCATGTCACATAAAGAAACATTTGGAATTGGTACTCTAAAGGCTATAGCAGATATTTTGCCTTTCAGTTCAGGAATAATTTTGTCCAATGATTTGGCCGCACCTGAAGACGTCGGAATAATATTTTGGAGAGCACCCCTACCATCTCTCCACAACTACGATACAGATACAGTTATAACATATTTTCTTAAATTAGTAAAACAAATCAATATGCACAAGTTATATCAGTAAATGTTAAAGTTCAAATTAGTTTTGTTCGTTCTAATATTATATGAAAATAAAAAAACTTATTAAGTTAATCATTAATTGTAATCAGTTCCTAGTTACTATCTCCATTAATACATAATATAAAATTATTGTTTTTTAGGTAACGCGAATATTAGATTCGATGACAAAATTTGATTTATTTTAATAGCTGCGATACTAAGGACAAAAAACAGATTATTCTATTAAAGAGTGTTTTTATTCCTATATTAGGTACGTAATACTTTTCTTATTAAGTAGCATATTTTATTTCTGTAATATTTTTTATGTAACACATTAATAATACTAATTGCTTCAACGAATTTATAACTATTAAAAGTACAGGTTTTCGTGAATAAATAGAGTTTGATAAAATATTTCGTAAATACCTTTCCTCTCTCTAGGGGCCCATCTAAAGTTCGTTGCATCGATGTTAAAGCGTGTACGCTACTGATCATTACTTCAATAACGTCGAATTTATCATGCATCAATCGAATGATAGGTGCTGCACAGTTTGTTGTACAAGAAGCAGCTGATATTATTTTACCTTTTTTTGGATCATAACAAGCATGATTTACACCATAAACTATCATTGATGCATCTATAGAAGGTGCGGTAATAATTACTCTTTTAGCTCCACCGTCCATATGTAACTAAAATGAGGCAAATGTTTCCTTTATTCTCTATACATTTATCTCATGTAATAGAATTTTAATATATTTTTATAAATTTTTTTACATATGTATCACATATAAGTTCAGTTTTTTCATGAAATAGAAAAATTTCTACTTTTTATGATGATTTACGAAGTTTGGATAATAAACGAACGCTTTTTAAGTAGCATTATAATATAGACGATTGTTAATATTAAATCGAGATTGTAATACAACTATTAACACCAAAATTATAAATAATAGCTATGGAGGAACAATCTCTTTTCTTACGCTTGCTTTTTCTAAGGTAGTAAAAAGCCCAGTAGCCTCAATTACATATGTTACACCTGCATCTCTCCAATTTATTTTACATGGGTTTTTTTCTTGAGACGTAGCTATTTTGTTGTCTTCAAAAGAAAAAATTGATTCAAGTAGTAATTTCGTAAGTTTGTGAATCTATAATTTATTAATCGATCTTTTGCACTTATATTATAATGATATATTTACTTCATTATATCAGTAATACGATATGTATATAGTATTAAATACGTTCAATGCTCAGTTCAATATGTTCAGTGTTGTGTCAGCTCTAATTAAATTGACTCAAGTAAAATATAATGTATGAATTATTAAATATACCTCCGATAATAATAAATCCATTTTCACATTCCAGCTTTACAGGATAAGGACCATGAGTCGAGTCAAATTTAAATAAATATATCATATAATCGGTTGAAATATACGGATCATTAATCATCTTAACCTAATACAATATATTTGTTTTACACTTGCTTGATATAAAAATATTTGCATGTAAATGTAGTTTTTTTATTAATTCGTTACCGTAACATCCTTTTCAAGACAAGCACGTAAACACATTCTTCCTATTCTTCCAAATCCATTAATTCCTACAAATGCCATAACTTTACGAAAATGTTTCCTAGTATCAGTTTATATTTCAAAATTATATACCGCATTTGTATTGTACTTATTTTAGTTGTTCCGAAACGTCAAAAAGTCAATAGTGTGAATTTGTATACAAAATTGAAATAGACATATCGGAAAGTAGTTTTTAATCAAAATTTGCTTATAATATAATAAACATTTATGATATATGGAAAGAATGTATAATATAAACTTGTCATATCATGATTAATGAAAAATTTAATGAAAGAATATTAAATTCGATTATAAAATAAATTGTCATAGTTTAGAATTTTAGATAACGTCTTGACAATTTGAAAGTATAAAACAATATCTCAAGAATAAAACAAATTTTAACAGGTGTGAGGAATATTAAAAAATATTCGTGTATAAAACTTAATTTTTAAGGTTATTGGTATAAAAATACAGCACTGATTAAGCTAACATTTCAACTTTCAAGATTATTTCAAGGTCATTTCAAAGCCATAGTATGATAGTAGTATATATATAATGCGTCTTAACATCAGGTACAACAATATGAAGTCGAAAATACGTAGTGTCATTTACAGAAGTCAAAGTGAGCTGGGCTTTTTGTCGAAAAATAATTTTTTGGGGAATTTTTTATATCGCAATTTGTAGCCAGTTGAAATCTGCTTAACTTTTATTCAAAAAACATTTTTGTTGTAAAAATAAGGGTTTGAAAAATCGTAACAAGAATAGCATAGTACACACATACATACATATATTCTGTATATGTATAATACCATTTACAGAAATACAAGTTTTCAAAGTCGTTCAACTTATATTTGGAAAATTAATTTAAAAATTCATGTAAAAATACGTAAAAACTTTTCAGTACGAAGCATCATGTAACAGAAAGCAGATTTTGAAAATTCGTCAAATATTCGTATAGTTGATTTAATTAAATGTGTGTACCATTTCATAGTCGGTCATTTCTGTCGCTTTCAACATTTGTAAATATTAACAGCAATGTGAATTAAATGTTCTGAATATACACACAGTATAGTATATATATGTATACATGTGTATTTTGGAATCTTCCTTTCAATATCCTTTGAACGAAT
>JACXIL010000040.1:0-52169 GCA_014737365.1 Bombus soroeensis | reverse complement strand
ATTTCTTGACGCTTAGATTATAGATTACTAAACATAGGTCATCAAGAAAGGTAAAAAAGATTGGAAAAATAAAAAGAAGCCAACACCACACGGAGTTCCCAGGCGGTCACCCATCCAAGTACTATCCGTGCCCGGCGCTGCTTAACTTTCGTGATCGGACGAGAACGAGTGTACTCAGCGCGGTATGAGCGTTGGCTGAAATGTATAGTTTTCTTGTTTGTATTTGATATTCAAAAAATAGAACATTTTGAAGAAACAGAGTGTGCAAAAATGATAATGATATAATGTATGGTAATAGTCGCGTAATACTAAAACATTGCTATTTCTTGACGCTTAGATTATAGATTACTAAACATAGGTTACCAAGAAAGGTAAAAAAGATTGGAAAAAAATAAAGAAAAGCCAACAACCACACGGAGTTCCCAGGCGGTCACCCATCCAAGTACTATCCGTGCCCGGCGCTGCTTAACTTTCGTGATCGGACGAGAACGAGTGCACTCAGCGCGGTATGAGCGTTGGCTGAAATGTATAGTTTTCTTGTTTGTATTTGATATTCAAAAAAATGGAATATTTTGAAGAAACATAAGTGTGTGCAAAAATGAAAATGATATAATGTGTGGTAATAGTCGCGTAATACTAAAACATTGCTATTTCTTGGTGCTTAGATTATAGATTATTAAAAATTGATTGACAAGGAAGCCAAATTGATTTTTTAGGATTACGTTATTTTTTGTGCAAAAGGAAACTAGGAGGTTATTTATGACTATTTCGAATATTTTGCTTCTGTAGGATTTATGTTTGTTGCAGGTTTGAATATGAGAAGCAGTCTTTATTTTTTTTCTTTTTTGGGATGGGTGTTAATTTAGCTTTTTTCGAAAAAAAAAGTATTTGGTGTAACAAAGACCCCATTGATGTTATAAAGCAATAGATTCATGAGAAGATATAAATTTAATGGAAGCATTAGGTAGAGAAATATGTAATTCGTTAAAAAGATATTTCGATGAAATCAATAGATTGGAATCGATCAAAGGATATGGAATTTTGAATATCCACCAAACTTTATTTAATTTAAGTTCCATCAAATATGTTTTATTATATATATCTATAATTTTCATGTTATTATTAATAATATAATTAAATGTACATTGTTACACATAATTTATTGCAATATAATAACTATAATATAATATATATTATTATTAATCTATATATTTATAATTAATTATAGATATATTTAATTATATTTTTAATATATATTTGATGGAATGAAAGCTCTCTATATGGAATAAAATTTAAGAAGAATACAAAATCTTCTAAGTCTAACGTAAGTCTAAAAAATAGACTCATATAAACATAAAAATTTGGAATTAGGAGCAAGGAGAGAAATGCATAATTTGTTAGAAGAAGATTTTGATGAAATTGATAGATCAGCAAGTAAATTTTCCCAGAAATAAAGAAGAAAATGGTGGTATTTTATTTTTTCAAAGCCTTTTGCTATCATTACATACATTCAACGATGATGAAATCTTAGAATTTCATATGTTACATACTTCTCAATGAGAATTGATTGTAAAATACATCCAAATATAAAAAAAAAGTAAAATATGTTACATACAAGTACATTCATGGACAAGCCACCGTTTTGAAATAGTAGATCCTTTCTGAAATGGATGTTGCTGTTAATTGGTTGATTTCTAGGTTGGTGGTTGAAGAGAGAAAGTTGCTAGCGGGAAGCATCGTACATTAGAAAAGCAGATTTCCGGTATCTTTTTGTAGTAGGTAATAGATTTAGGGACTGTTCAAACAAAGACTATTTGTTCGTTTGAAGAACCTTAGCTAGAGAAATCCTGAGATTTATAGGGGATCCTTAGGTTAGTTAAAAATATGCTATGGAGATGGAGGATACCGTCTTTGTGTAGCGAGCCACGGGACAGAATCCGATGGAAAGTTTACTGTCGAGTACCGCTACAAAAATGTTGTATTAATTAAATTATAAATTTATTTATAATTTCAAAATAAGTATATAACAAACAGTTATATTTTAACCAATACAACTTAAATATTTTTTATTCAAATAATACAATAATAATATGCTGATTTTGGTGAAGCATGGAAAGAAAAAGTGAAAAAAGTTTGAGTTTGAATATGGATAAAAGCAAAATAATCAGTTTTAAGGTACAAGGAGGAATGATGATGACAATGGAGTGGAGCTGGAGAAGAAACAAAATAGGGAAGAAAGAAAATTTATTTACTTATCGTGATGAACTGGATCATGAGCAATCGAAGGCAAGGAGCACACATAGGGGAAAGGGTGAAAAAGCCGGTAATAGTTATGAAATCAGTATACTGGATAGGAGAAGAATATTTGAAAAAAAATGGAAGAGGAGATTATGGTTATTGGACAAGTTGGTGTGAGCAGTGCTAGCTTATGGTGCAGAAATTTGGAATTAGAAAGAAAGAAGGAAGATGGTAGCAAGAGCTTCTGGGGGATCTGGTAATGATATAAGCAGGGAACGCATGCTGAAACTATGAACAGAAGTTGAGACAGGGTAAAGTTGGTCAGCTTGCAAGAGAATGTTGGAAAGACACTGGGAGAAACGTTGAAGGAGCCAAAATAAAAAGTTGGAAGGAGGAAAGGGAGGACTTTATGATGACAAGAGGAATAGAGAGTCATATGTTGATACTAGGAGAAGAGGAGGAGGCAGGAAGTTACAAGAAAATAGAAAGAACTAATAGAGAAACACAAAAAAGAGATATGACAAAGGAGAGAGGAATCAGGATATAACAAATGATATAGATAGTTAAAAGTAGAGGGTGTTCCAACATAT
This sequence comes from Bombus soroeensis, assembly GCA_014737365.1. Taxonomy (NCBI): domain Eukaryota; kingdom Metazoa; phylum Arthropoda; class Insecta; order Hymenoptera; family Apidae; genus Bombus; species Bombus soroeensis. The sequence goes on along the minus strand of JACXIL010000040.1, from coordinate 49,341 downwards.
TTAAAACTTGACTGGAGTTAAAAAAAATAAAAAGATTGGCCAGATTTAGATCAGGCAATGAAATGAAAGAAGGAAGTCTTTTTTTTATTTTACTTGGGAGTGTCTTACAATCAATTCTCTTGAGAATTTTAAGTAAGTTATTGTGACGTGGTACTATGACACGATTAAAAGTATAAAGTGTGTTTGACTCTAATTGAATCTAGTGCATAAGAAGGAAATTAATTTGAAGAAAGAAACATGGGAACATCTTTGGGAGATGTGTGGCAGGAGCACGGAGGAAGAGGAGGATAGCAGGTCGACATGAATGGATTCTAGGAGAAGAAAGAGTACCGAGAAACATAGTTCTCCTAAATATCCTTTTCCCTAAAACGTCGAGCACTTTTTGTAATTCCTAAAGTAATGGAATTACAAGTAATTAATTGAAACGAATCATAATTATCCTAAAAAGTTACTTTACATATATTTTGCTACATAAAAATGTTATGAGTGCAGTGGAATACCCCCAACATGAAAACCTACATTTTTATCCCTTCCACTAACCAAATGTTGTATTATCTGAATAATTTTTCCAGCTTGTATCCTTTAGGCTTACTGTCCACGAAATGTGACTTCATAGAAACATAATCGTAGTTTATTGGTCATGACGATACGTCTATATCAATATTCAGTCTAGGAAGCGTACAATAGGATACATTTTTTCCCTTTATCCAAATGTCGAACGATGAGGAAGTCGCTTTCATTATATATCATTACATTCGGGGACGTAAGGAAAAGAGATTTTGTATTCATCTGAATATCGAGAGAAATGTCAACTGTTCGTCATTGCAAGGGAATTGACAGAAGTCTAAGTGAAGTATTTAATCTGCTTTATTTGTGTTATGTGCATGCCATTCAATTGGATATTAGGTGGTTTCCGTTTCCGTATTGTAAATATAATATGGTCAATTTTTCTATTTTTCTAATACGCTCTGGTAGTAATATGACTGCTGTTTCTGGATTAGAGAGCTTGTGTTACGTCGGTGGCACGGGGAGTAGTGAAATTAAGAAATCACTGGTCGTTTCCTCGCGTCGTTCCAATGATTTCGCTTAGGTTTAAACGTTTCAAGAGCAAGGTAAGAAAAATTCAGACTTTAGATATGGTGGCAGAGTTTATTATGTGAATTCAACAGAGTGACGGTTAAGAATGTTAGAACAGAGTGTGATATGACGACTCTCGATTGACAACTCTTGTCTCTTGACTCTCTGGTGGCTAACTGAAGATCAACTGCTGCGGTGCTGAAATATATCGATGGCCGTCAGCCCTGAGGTGTGATTTTGGTTTAGGACGTGTAGGGTGCCAAAGAAATACTCGGTGGTGTTTAACAGTATATTTATTAAGAATTCTGGCTTTCCACTCTTTACGTATCTGTCTCGGTTACAACTCAAGTGTTTTCTTGATACGATTCGTTTCTTTTTGTCGCCCCTCAATATCCCTACTACGCACGCCTTCCTTAGGCGCCGCGACCGTTGCCATCTAGGCCTTCTTTCAAATATTCCGCGGAAGGACGGTATAGATATCGATGGCCCATTAGACCTGTCGGCACTTACACGTCGGTGATATTTGTATGGACGAATCCATTGGAAAGTTTTGTTGTCTAGTGCCCCTACTGCCCTATTCAAGTTTTCCGACCCATTCTGTTTGTCGGCATTTGCGTTTTATAGCCGACATTGTCTGTCTGTCTACATCTTTTTGCGTTACTATAATAGAGACCAGAGAAGCCGTTCAACAGTGACACTTGACTAGTACAGCCATATCGTTCGTGAATGTTAGTATTTTGTTGTTGGTTATTGTACGCAATCCAGTGAAACTAAATAGCTTTAAAATTGAAGTAAACCAGGAAATTAGAGTATTATGATGATGCAAGTCGAAAGGGGCTGATTTCCTACACGAAAGTAAGTCGAGGATGAAGTGACAATTTTTGACACAAGACTTGGTTCTCCAGAAAATCTATACTTATTATATTATTATACTTTTTAAGTATACGCGTACCTACATGACGCAACTTCACAATCCATTGTCTGGAAGCCAGGAAAAATTTCATATATATCTGAATGCACGTCTAAAAATACCACTCATACATACATGTACGTTTTCTTAAATATTTCGTCCAGGTGGTGTTTGATGTAAGGTGGCCGAGAAATACTCTCGATGTTCAACAATATAATTTATTTAACAATCAACAATCCTCGTTTCTAAACTATGTTTGCTTTGCTGTTACACTTGACGCATTCTTCTGAATATTCCGCCGAAGGAACGTAAGGATGTCGACGGCACATTAGGCATGTCGGTCTTACGCTTTGATGATATTACGCTTTGTGTCGCGAAGTCGTCAAAAAGTTCCGTCAAGTGTCGCCCCATTGCCTCGTTGATAAGAAATAACAAAACTGATTGCTTCAGCCAACGCTCATACCGCGTTGAAAATACTCGTTCTCGTCCGATCACGAAAGTCAAGCAGCGCTGGGCACGGGTAGTACTTAGATGGGTGACCGCTTGGGAACTCCGTGTGGTGTTGGCTTTTTTTACTTTTCTTAACATTTAGCCAACCGAACGGGCAGATCTCTCCTCTGTGAAGAACATCCTTTAGTGCGATTTCTTTTTTGTTGTTGTTATTATCAGTTATTGTTTATCTGGCATTTTTCCCAATTAATTGCAACTCTTTTTCTGCTTTTATAAAATACAGTATATAATAAAATACACCAATTTAGTGGTCTTAAAATTAATTACAAAGTTACACTATCAATTATGACTAAATAAAGTTATAATCGAACGATACCACACTATAAAAAAATATTAAAATGCATTATGAATTTTTATCTTCACGTTCAAGCCGTGTCATTTATCTTCAGTCATCTTCAATGTTTTTAATTTTACCTATATCTTTTTAAACTTTTAATATATACCTTTAGTTTGATGGTTTGTGTAAACAATATGTGAAATCGTTAAACATAATCATTACCGCAAAATATAATTGACCACTTAAATAATTTTTAGACTTCTTTGTTTTTCAAGTATTAGTGAATATTAGTCCTCGTTATTTGGAAAAATGCACGGTGGACAGCGTATAGGTTGGCTTGTGCTGACGCGGTGGACAGAGAAGCGTATAGCTCGCTCTGGCGCGTGTGGTTGGCTAAGTGTTAATAAGCTATGATCGTATACATAAAGAAAATGTTTCTAATGTTGCAAACAAACAACTTTTTGTATAAAATTGTAATAATTTCTATTTCTTAATGTAAAAACTTAATTTCAAGTTCGCGATCATACAATCCTTTTGTTACAAAATGTTTCTACGAATTAACGTTTTTGTAAGTTGTAAAGAAATTTAAAATGGAGAAATAAACTGTAATTGTGCGTAGAGCAGCGTTGTACTTCTTTTTTTATATAAATATTATCTTGCGTAAAATAATACAGTTTTGAAAAATGAATACCAGCATTCTTTGTCAATTTCGAAAATTTTTATTTTAATTGCATATTTAATGCATAATTTAATTTACAAAATTAGATTTGTAATAGAATTGCCACACCACCAAGGATCCACTTACTAGCTCTCTCCTTAGTTCTTAAATTGAACGTCCACACGTACGTAGGACCTCGCGATCGTGTTTTATATACAGGACATTCATACATATTCTTTAAATCTTGTTTGTCCTGTGTAATCGCCCTAATATACATTATTGGTAATAATGGAAACAATTCTTTAAATCGAGAGTCCATGATACATCCTGTTTGAACGTCCCATCGTGCACCTTCCATGTACAATCCGTTTATATATGCGCCTTCTCGTGGTGCTGATCTGTGAAGTTTTAGTGAAAAATCTGTTATTACTACTCTGGAATAAAATTTATACAAATTGTAACTGAATTTTTTTCATGATGAAAACTAGGGAGTTTATTTAAATTTTGGTAGCGCATTTTAATAAATGTACTTGAAATAAAGTTAAGATATCTTTATTTATTAATACTTTAAAATATTTGCATATACACATGTATACATATATATACATATATATATATGTAAGAATATACTCGCACATTCAGTAGCTATAAAAAATACTTGTACATCATTGTATTTATTAGAGCATTCACATAGCTACTAATTAATTAGATTCATATATATTAAAGCTAATGCCATTATTGCTTCCCTTATGGGGTTACATGATCCATTTTAGACAATTCTTCGTTGCTCGTTTTTGCTGCTATGAACTCCACTCTCGCTTTCGTTTAACCTTACAAGTCCTCACAAGTTTACATTGCGTCTTCAAAAAATCATAGCAACTTAATAATAAAATGAATTGAATAAATAACAAAAAGTGAACATACATATACTATTTACATTATATACAATACTATAAATGAACCAACACTCTAAGTCTGTGTGCGTGTGTGTACGCGCGTGTGCCTCTTCATTCTCTCCCGCTCACTCGCAGTGATCTTTGTGTCATTTAGTAGTATTATATAATATATAATAAAATAATATATATAATAGTACTTTCATACGACTGCAGGAAATTGATGCTGCGAAAATAAAATGTAGATTCCGCCAGAAAAAGGGTTCATTGAAAAATAAGGATGTGTATGTACAAATACTTTTTTTTCGCCATTGTGCATGTGCGACAAGTAAAGTATACTCGATATTAAGATCATACAACAAGGAGAAATAAAAATAAAGGATATGTTTGAAGGAATGACGGAGTAATATTTTTAATAATTACGTGATTTCTTCTTTGGTTTTTCTCAGTACTTCGCAATATAAGCACATTTTGTCCAATGGCCATTCATTTTTGCGTGCGGTTTGTTGCATAATTGCAGTTAGGAATGATTGAGGATTGAAAAAACCACCTAGCCATACGGACGATGGTAACTACATAATGATTAGTTATGTTATTAGAATAGATTAATTAATGAGCAGAATACGATTGCAATAAAGTTGAATAATAATGTTGTAAGGTTTTTTAGATTTTAATGTTAATTGGCAGAAAAGGGAAATTCTGCGTTTGGTACACGTAAACGATATTAATGACCCGTTAATATCGTCTGAAAGAAGATTCGTTAATATCGGGTTTGTCATCTTTCCTAGGGTTCGAATATAGTTCAAGCAAAAGATTGTTTCGCAAGTTTAGCTAAAGGGCATAAAATACAGGATATTAAAGGCGAGTATACGAAGAAATAAAGCTGCTTGAAAATGTTAAAATTTTATAATTTCTATCTTTTCTTAATGAAAAGTATTGCAATAGATTGGAGCGATGTTCTCAATTAATATGAATTTACACAAACTCAATCCAACTATGATATTCTATTTGCTACAGATTATCTACAGATTAATTATCTGAAGATGAAAATACTTTGATTCATATCAGTTCACATCTAAACATATTTTAGTTAAATAGATTTAAGCAATATTTTACAGTTTTTTTTTTTACCAGAAAGGGATACGAATTACTAAAATTTCACTTTTTATGGGTAGAAACAATCGTATGCGTTGAACGAAGTTTTATTCTGTCGCTCATTCAATTTTCCTATGTTTATTTTACCAGTTTGAGTTGTGTTCCAGGCATCAAAATTTGCCACGAATTCAATTATCAATTTCACAAACTCAAACATTTCGATATTAGCGGGACATTGTTTTATACCATAATAAAAGTTACAATAATAGTAAAACATAAGTAACTGTTTACGTTAAAATCTGCAGTCCAATTAGATAATTCATTTATTCGATACAACATATCCGTGAACCAACTGTTTAATCCTAATTCTGAAGGGTAAGCTCTTTTTGTCCAAGACGGCGGAACAGCATCCATCATTATATAATTTTGTAGATCTTCCATCTCAGCATTAATAGTTAATTCTCCCTATCAAAAAAGAGATTACTAATTAATTGTCTGGCGTTATATAAAGCAGCATTTAAAGTTTGAAAATTCAAAAGATTATGAAACTTCCTTCATCTATCATCAATAAATTTGAAAAGTTATCATTTTTTTCTACAAGCAGTTACATTCATTATAAACAATTTCGAATTTAATATCACATTTCAATAGTTTTAAGTTGATCATTTTCTAATTGATTTAGTGATGATGGAAGAAGTGCAGCAACATGTTCCAAGAGTTGTAACAGTAATTTGAGTCGCATAGGAGAATGTCGTTTTGTCATTGCACACATCGTATGATATAATTCGAGAATGATTTCTTTCTGTATGATATATTTAAAAGTAGTTTATATAACATACAATTTGGAAATTAGGTTTTAGAAATACATATAAGAAACATTCGGTAATTGCACAAAAATCGGAACTCAAGTGTTGCAATTATAGGGGTATAGAGACTGTTCTAAAAACTGAGATCTTAGATATGCCCAACGTAGAAGAGGATAACGCGAGTGAAAGTAAAAGAGCGACTGAGAGTAGAAGCATTCGACAAACATTAAACCTAACCTCAACCAAATCCCAAGCTTAGACCTTTAACTCAAGGATCTGAATTTTCTATTTTTGATTTGTGACCAATGAAACTTACCAATATGCGTATTTGTTTACTTTATACATAATAATTAAATACGTATTAATAAGTAAATATAATCCAAATTATTTGTTTGGATTCATCTTAATCAGAAAGATCTCACCAATACGTTAGTAAAAGGATGATTTAGAAAGAGTAAAAGATGAAACAGTTTTACTTTTGATTTAGTATCTAGATACATTGTCTCAGTGATATCTGATTTTCGCGGAGTCAGGGGTCCCGTAGGGGGAACGACGACTGTGCAATTGTGCATGGCATCCTTTTGTGCAATTATCGAATGTTTCCGTTTGTTATTTCTAAATGAAATGCACATACATTACCAGCTAAAAGTTTGAAACCGCTTTCTCAGTTGTATCTGTATTATATATTTTACTAATATCGTTATTAATTTGAAATTAACGTTACAGTTATTAATAGTAATTTATTTTGATAGATTTTTAACGAGAGAGTTTTCTAAGGTAACAGAATTCTGATTCTCTTTTTAATTCTTGTGTTTTGTAAAACACATAATAATCACGATCTTTTGACTGGTAAACATATATACAGTGTGTCCGGTTTATCGTGAACCGTTGAAATATCTCGAAGAACATGAATGTGACGAGAAGATGTTTTGGAAAAAATTGCATAACATGAAGGAGAACATATTTTACGCTAGTGTGTTGACATTGCGGTGACCTTGAAACCTGATCTTGAACGTGACATTACAATTTTTAAATACAGAGATCTATCTTTTGTTACTCTTATACGATGAAAAATATTTACATACACAAAAAAGATATAAAATATAATAAAATAAAAATGCAGCTTTCTTACAAATATCTCAATATACAGTATAACTAAAGGTAATAAGCAAACAGTATTGAGTATACAGTACGTGTAACGATCGGGACCAGAAGTAGTGACTTCCCAAGAATTCGGTACTTGCACACTATTCAGTAATTATGTAAATTAATTTAGGAAAGATAGATTTGTGACACGTATTCTTTTCTACAATTATTAATAATGAAACGGTTACAAGCAATTAAAAATAAGAAAGGCCGAACATTTCCGACCACGTATCGAATGTACCCAAAGAACGCGTGACTTCATAAGCCTGTAACAGTGCTCAAATATCAGTAAAGATTTAATTTAATTATTTTAATTAGTAAGTAAGTACATGGAACGAAAATGCGAACTAAAGGGTTTCCAATAACCCAAACTATTGTTCTCAGCAATCTTCTTAATTATAGAAAAAGATTCAAATATCGAATTGGGCCCAATTATCTTAATTATTATATTAAATTATCAAATTATAATAAAATATTTAAATATTATAAATATTAAATTATTAAAATTCGCGCATCCTCTACAGGTCTATACAATGCGTGTGTAACATTAATCCCATCATAGCCTACACCGAGGCTATGACACATCTTAGTCCACATCAGAGATAAGACATCGACCCCCCAGCTTCGGACTCCTTTGGACACATCATAACCTACACCGAGCCCCTCAACATCCTCAAAACAAAACGTATATAAGCCGAGACTTCAGTCAGCTCGGGCAGTTATAGTTCCTGTTCAGTGTCATTCTATTTCTTGTAAGTGTGAAAATTGTAATAAAGTTCGATAGAAGAAAGTTAATAGTTGGATTACGAGTCAGCCTTCAGTTCTCCTACAACTCAATTTTACGTCACACGTGCACCGAAGGTAGGCACAGAGAGAAATTTCCTCTCTGGTAGAGGTTAGAAACAGACTGTGCGAGATAGGATAGGTAAAGTTATTTCTTAGTATATTTCTTATTAAGATCAAGCAATTCTAGAAATTGATTTGGCAAAGATTTGGTTATATATCCAGATACTATTGTACATATACACCAGATCAGGCATTATTTGAAATTCTTCAATTTTGTCTAATGAGATTTTTGCTATCTCATATTGTTTCTGAGCTGTAGTTTACCCTAGTTACATGTAGCATTCTGTATACGTCGTGCCTGCGAGCGACCATGTGTGCGTTTGCGTAAAAAAGTATACAAGTAAAATGTAAAAATACATAAAAATTTGTCATTACTTTTAAGCCTAACTCTAATTCTTGCAGGGATCTCCTAAGTTCTTCACACAGTAGATTCATTCGTTCGCATTCTTGTAAAGCAACTGTGACAAATGGTGTACGATCTTCTACCTAAGAAATTTAACAAAGATTTCATTAGAAACGAAAATTGTTCCAAGATCCAACTTTCTATGCCCAATTTCGTCCCTCGGTCTATCTTCGATCTTAACCAGTTAACTGCGGAACTTAGTTTTCAGAATCCCTTACGGGCTGCGTAATTAAAATCAAGCAATGCCGTGTATACGCGTTGAACGCAGTTAATTGGATAAATGCTGTAACGATTCTGATGAGCTTAAAATGTTTTAAATATCAGTACTGAATAATTTTTCTGTATGAGTGTATACATATGTCCCCTACAACCGCTGTTTGGCCTTAGTATTCCAAAATTAAATACTCTGTACATTGTCAATACAGTATTGAGAACCTTAAATATTGAGAATCATATTGATAATAAATATTGATCGTCTGAACGCTCCTTTAGAGATTTCCGGTTTCTTAATTATTAATTTCTATTTATTTTAAATTTAGGTTTATTAAGTAATTTATTAATATTAGTAATAGTGAGAGGCAGTGAGTACCTTACTGTAAAGTTCTAGCATATTAAATTCTTCTGGTAGTTTGTCCAATAAGTCTTCTATTTGTCCTTTTATTTTGTCTTCTTTTGAAATATCTCCGCTTGTTGTATCGCTGGCAGTTCTTGTTAGTATACCCAACAGCGTTTTGAATAAATTTTCCACAGTTTGTGTTAAAAACCCTAAAAAATGTATAAAATAAATACTTCAGTGTATCAACTTCAGGATTAGTCTTCATGTTAAATCGAGAAATGACTAAATTGTCTATTTATCATAATATTACGAATTCATCAATTTATGAGTTCTAAGGACTAATTGAAATTTTTTTTAGTGGATTATTTCAAAACTTCATCAATAAATGTACCTACAAAATTTCTATTTGTGCCTGTTGTATTATTATGAGAAATGAGTGCTTGTGCGTAGTATATGACAGCAAAAATTATTCAACGTATTGAAAATAAATTTCTTTATACATAGATTGCAATATAAATGGGAAAGACACAGCAACCATTTATTTATTCATAAATATATATATAGAAGATGCCGATATTATTTTATTTTGTTTAATAGTTTAATTGTTAAACAATTTAATAATTGTTAACATTCAGTTTTTAAAAATTCAGTTCGAAATATAGACGTGTCTTCCTTAGATAAAAATTAATTACATTACGCAATTATTACAACCAGAATTATTACATCTTCTAACTTATATTATCTATAACCAACAGAGCCTAACAGTCAAGAGCCTCGGTATAGGTCTCAAATTTTGCAACATCTCCATCTCCGGTATACATATACATGTACATATATACATATATAAAGTGCAAAGTACTTTTATGTTCGTTCGGTTATACCTTAAAAACTACTGCACCGATTTATATTGGACACGAATCATTCGATAGAGAACGTTCCAAAGATGGTTTAACCAAAATAGCACCTATATACTATTTTAAGTTTTCAAGCAATAAAAGAGAACACCAGAAGATTCAGAACGAATAAACTGCTTCTTCACTGGTAACATTCATTCATTCATTCTTCGGCTGTATTTGGAATAAGTTTGAGCGCCTTATGCGACAATGGGCAGCGTAAGGCTCATATCTTACACCAGAAGCAAGATAATTGTTCTTCAAACAATTGTTACCCATTTTCTTTTCGTTTTGACTTATTCGTTGCAATATTAACATCAATCAGTTACTAAGGACATACATCCGGGTAAGGACCTAGTATATCAGCTAGTTATAATGCTACTGGAACGTCATTCGTCAATTCACGAATTTACTATTCTTAATCACTTCAACACCAAATACATAAACTTTGATTCGAATTAGCGATCTCACAACAATCACTTGTATTCGTTAGTTATTCTCTAGTAGTATAATATGATATTATGTCAGTTTCATTAGGTTGTTTTGAAACGTTATATATATTTACCAATTTCTGCATTGGGATGAAGTCCATACAGAACAGGACTTTCAGCAGGTAGGTAGTTATCGACGTACTGATGATATGCATCGTAATCACTATTTGGTGGTACCAAAAAATCTGGTGCAAGGTATAATTCACCTACACAAAAAGTGTGAATTCATTTCTTTGTTAACTGTTCCTGTAAAAATTGTTGTAATGCTTTGTAATTCCATCTCGAAAACGAAAATACGATATTATAATAATTTAAAAAACATATTTGATGTGTATTTGTACTAATTCAAGAATAATAAAAGAAGTCTTTTCATTAATCCTTTTATTAGAGCTTATAAACTTCTATAAAATGGAAGATTTACTTTTCAAATAAAAAATAAATTTAAATTGTATTATTACATTGAAAAATTCCTTATGTTATAATAATCATCCAAAGTGATATGTAGCGGCACGCCACAGCAAAGAATATTCCAAAGGTTTCGTAGGTACATAGTATACCACCGTTGACAGACTGTTTAGAGACCGACGAAACATAAGGCCGCAACAAAGCACAAGTGCCGGCAGGCCTAATGAGCCATCGATATCACTACGGTTCTTTGGCCAAATACTCGGAAGAAGGCGTACGTGACCATGGACCTAACGAACGCGTGCGTAGTGGGGATATTGTGAGGTGACAAAAAGAAACAAAATGGATTAAGAAATGAGTGGTGACCGAGAAGCGTGATTGAGCAGTCGAAATCGAAAAAACGTGAATAAATTGTCGTCCGCACAAATCGCGAGTCGAGACTTGTAACAAAGCCTTAAGCGAGTTAGTAAATATACTGTTAAACAAAACGTGGAGTATTTTTTGGCATCCTACACGTACTATCAACACCTCAGATATATACAAAATAAGAAAAGAAAGCGAATAGTAATCATTATATAGTAAAGAATTATATGCATCTCTAAATCAACTACATTGATACAAAGCATATGTCGTTTCAATATTGAAAAGTTTTGATTATTGTAAGAAGAGACCAATAAAGAATTTACAAACTTAAAGTTTTATAGAAAAAATTGTATTTAAAATTAGATTTAATAAATGGAATATATTGAAAATATAATTGTGAATTATCATATATACCTTCAACCAATTCCGTTTTCAAATATTCTACTAAATACGTCTTGCATAGTCTTCTATCCCAATCATCTGTTATGTGGCCTCCATACATTATTTCTCCAAATAAGTAACGAAGATCTTCCCAAGGTACTTTGATACTATTTTCCAGGTAATTAAATAATACAGATACGCTGATTGTTAGATCACCGAAGTTGAATGGGTAGGACTGACATCAAAGAAAATAGTTTTTTGAACATACATATATATGTATAAATTTAGTATATAACTTATAAACTTGTTATAATTATATACATTTTTTTAAACATGTTTTGAATGAGAATAAACCACATCTTACTAAACAGAAAATTATTATACAGAAAGTGTTGTTTGAAAAATTTGCGAAAATCATTGCTGATACTATATCTAATTATATTAATAATTACTTATCTCTGAACGTTATACACAAATTTCATACATACATATATATAATATACATACATATGTATACATATACATTGTATGACAAGTAACCGCGGAGATTAGACACTGACGACAGTGGTCTTAGGTTAGATAACGGATCTGCGGCCAACGGGATAGCAAATGTACTTTCTTCCAAAGCCTAAGTCAGACTCTTTGTTAAAACGTGAAGTATTAACTTGATTGCAAAGATGCTGTGTAACACGTTGATGAGATCGTAGGAGAGTGTCTTTTCGTCAAGATGATGCTGCAGACGAAAACTATGATGGGGTGTGTCTAAGGACACGAGATCATCGGATTCGTCGAGAAAAGCCTCCGTTTGGAAAGGGAGGGAAATGGACGTTGCCGTTAATTGGTTCATTTCTATGTTGGTGGTTAGAGAAGATGCTAGCCGCCCTTGAGAAGAAGATGCTAGAGGGAAGCGCCCTGAGAAAAGAAGATTTCCCGTATCTTCCCCTAGTTAGGACAAAGGCTATTTGTCCACTTGAAGAGCCTTAGTTAACTAAATCTTAAGATTTATAGCGGGTCCTCAGGCTAGCTGAACATGTACTGCGGAGATGCATCAAGATCTTGAAAATCATCTGAAGTGTAGGGTCCCCGCGTGGCGAGCCATGGGACAGAAACTGTTGGAATGTTTACTGTCGAGTGTTGCTACAACAATTTCTTTTAAGAGGAGCTATACAATTACTCCATACCTTTGTTAGACAAAACGCTTATCCCGTGACCGCGGATACGTTCAGCAACTGGTTGTCGCCTCGAGCCCAAGCTCACTATCAGAAATCTCCAAAAAGACATTTGGATTGAATCGCAGACAATTATTTAGTTATGGCTATGGTAGAATCTAGGCTAAAGTATTAGGGGATTTTCCCAAAATTCCAAAGAGAAGGCTCCGGTGTCCTTCCATCTCCGACTCTTATATATATATATATCTTATATATTATATCTTATATATATATTATATATATATATATGTAAGNGCCTACTTTTCTTACTCGTCTTTGATGTTCAAAAAAATAGAATATTTTGAAGAAACATAAGTGTGTGCAAAAATGAGAATGATATAATGTATGGTAATTAGTCGCGTAATACTAAAACATTGCTATTTCTTGACGCTTAGATTATAGATTACTAAACATAGGTCATCAAGAAAGGTAAAAAAGATTGGAAAAATAAAAAAAAGCCAACACCACACGGAGTTCCCAGGCGGTCACCCATCCAAGTACTATCCGTGCCCGGCGCTGCTTAACTTTCGTGATCGGACGAGAACGAGTGCACTCAGCGCGGTATGAGCGTTGGCTGAAATTTGTAGTTTTCTTGTTTGTATTTGATATTAAGAAAATAGAATATTTTGAAGAAACATGAATGTGTGCAAAAATGAAAATGATATAATGTATGGTAATAGTCGCGTAATACTAAAACATTGCTATTTCTTGATGCTTAGATTATAGATTATTAAAAATTGATTGATAAGGAAGCCAAATTGATTTTTTAGGATTACGTTATTTTTTGAGCAAAAGGAGACTAGGAGGTTATTTATGACTATTTCGAATATTTCGCTTATGTTGGATTTATGTTTGTTGCAGGTTTGAAGATGAGAAGCGGTCTTTATTTTTTTTGGGGGGGGGGATGTGTGTTAATTTAGCTTATTTCCATTTTCTGGGTAAGCACGGTTGGTTGGTAATCTGCGACGCTCACCTTCGCGGTCAAGAGGCTATTTTAGAAGACGATAATCGTACATGATGTGGCCAATGGTTGGATGGTAATGAAAATCTTAAACAAATGCTAAAACCGTCATTACGGCCGCAAAAGGTTATGATGATTGTATGGTGTACATACATAGCAGATGATGCACTCATTAGCCTGGGTTTAAAAAATGTGTTTGATAATGGTAGCTTGTAATGGCTCAATAAAAAGGACATTAGAATAAGAAACGTCATCCCAGAAATTCTATAGGAATAACATGATTCAAGTAAGATATAATTGAGAAAATAAATTCCTAGAATTTGTAATGTAAGATGGAGTATCAAATGAGTTAATATGACAGAAACATACCTAATCGCGTAAGTCATACGATCCAGTCTAAGACACCTCATGATGCATAATCTTTGCAGAGCAGTTTTATTTTTCCAATCCTGTGGGAAACTTTCTCGTTCCGGCGTATCTGATTCTACAAACTTCTTCCACCGTTTCGCAGCACCTTCTATGTCTTTTTCTAAATTTTGAAAATCCTCCATTTGGCTCAAATATTTGATCCCTCCCCAACCGACGTCTGTTAAAAAGTCTACAGGGCTGGTTAACTCGGGAATATACGGAAATCGTAATAGGAAGTCAAGTTCTGATTGTGATATTTCCTTTGCTTCCATAAAAATCTGAAACGAATAGAATTATTCGATGTGATGTTAGTTGCAATAAAAATGTGATACATAGTGTTGCAAGCTACCATCTGATTTGGTTTATCCAAGAACGATTTTTTTAGTAAACTTTGCAGGTTTGCAAGTTGGTGTTTCCAACTTTGCAGTTGGTGTGAGCAGTGCTAGCGTATGGTGCAGAAATTTGGAATTAGAAAGAAATAGGAAGATGGTAGTAAGAGCTTCTGGGGGTTCTGGTAAGGATATAAGCAGGGAACGCATGCTGAAACTATGAACAGAAGTTGAGACAGGGAAAAGCTGGTCAGCTTGCAAGAGAATGTTGGAAAGATACTGGGAAAAACGTTGAAGGAGCCAAAATAAAAGATTGGAAGGAGGAAAGGGAGGACTTTATGATGACAAGAGGAATAGAGAGTAAAGAGGGTGTTCCAACATATTTAAAACTTGGCTGGAGTTAAAAAAAATAAAAAGATTGGCCAGATTTAGATCAGGCAATGAAATGAAAGAAGGAAGTCTTTTTTTTATTTTACTTGGGAGTGTCTTACAATCAATTCTCTTGAGAATTTTAAGTAAGTTTTTATGACGTGGTACTATGACACGATTAAAAGTATAAAGTGTGTTTGACTCTAATTGAATCTAGTGCATAAGAAGGAAGTTAATTTGAAGAAAGAAACATGGGAACATCTTTGGGAGATGTGTGGCAGGAGCACGGAGGAAGAGGAGGATAGCAAATCAACATGGATGGATTCTAGGAGAAGAAAGAGTACCGAGAAACATAGTTACAGCATAAAAAAGGAAAAGGGGAGGAACAAGGAGACAAGGAGATACTGATCAATATTAAATAGTGGTTAATCTGTTGTGTTAATGATAAGTTTTAAAAGTTTATTTTAATTAGAATGTATAGTAGAATAGTAATGTATTATAGCTATATAGTTATCAGTTAATAGTCTAAGTTAATAACATTAGATCCAGGCTATAGAAACAGGTATTAATGGATGTTTAGTAGTTAGTATTAAGGATATGTTGTAATGTAACTAATGGAAGATGATTGTTTTATACAAATCACTAATAGGAAGCGTAAAAGTAATACAGTTTTTACTAGGTATAAGATAGGAATAGTAACAATACAAAACCAAGAAAAAGAAATCACGTGGATCAAGCAACGGGGGGGAGGGGGGGTCCACAGATTGAGAATCGCTGATTTAAATTATAAAATATTTACCTGAATAGTCATTTGACAAAGGAAGGTCAATTTATCGGCTTCAAATAATCCTCTGCTTGTATAAATGAAAACTAGATAAGTGATGCTATCCATTAAGAGAGCTACGCGCTTAGCCAAATCCTCCGAAGCTACTGCGAATCTAATTGCATTTAGAAAGACAACGCTGAAAGCTTTCAAAGAGAACTGATAGAGCATATTGATCTTGTTTAAATCGTTTAGAACGAAATATAAGAGGCTGGCTCGAGCCGCAACAGGACGATAAATTTCTCGAGCCTCGTCTATCTTCACAGCAGTCACTCTAGCTTCAGCTACTTTTATTTCTATTTCCGCAGCAGTTTTTTTCGTGGTTTCGAGATTGATCACGAGATCGACGTCGCTTAAAATGTCTGGCCCAGCAGTCGATAACCTTTGAAAGAAGACAGAATATTATGTCGTGATATTTACATATTGTAGACAGACGCCATAACTGTCATAAGACAAATTTTAAAAGTTAAGGTATAACAGTAAATATCTTCAATTAAAAGATTTTGATTACGAATAAAATATTATAAATATTAAATATTAGATATTATAAATGATCAATATTCGTTTAATTATAGGGTAATCATTATCGATGGCGAGCGTTCTGTCTTGGTTATCAGTAATCGATATAAATGATCAGAACTTATTTTGACTACCAGTTTTTTTTTTTACTATTTAATTTGTACTTTACAATTTGTCCAATGACCATTATCGATGGACCGAATTTTATTTTGACTCTCCATAACAGTTATAGACGACAAAGGTTTCTTCTTCTTACATTCGGTTATTGTCAAATGTTATTAACCTTCTTTTTTTATTATTATTTAATTTGTACTTTACAATTTGTCCAGCTGGATATTTGGTAAACATGTGGATGGCTACCCCAGTGAGATGCCATTTTCCAGTTTGACTATTTTATTTCTTTAGTGAGGTCACTAGGGTGTTTTCTTTTTAGCCTTCTAACCTTCTTGACGAAGAAATTGGCAAGTACACAAAAAAATACAAGGAAAGAATGGCAACACATCCAAACTAGCTGGCTGCTGGAACGAGCAAAACCCATATAAAGAGAAGATTAAAAAGAAAACATCCCACTAACCTCCCTAAAGAAATAAAATAGACACACGTGAAAATGTTATTCCGCTTGGGGCAGCCATCCATATGTTACTTAGCAATTAAATTAGAAAAGTTTACCAAATGTCCAGCTGAATAAATTGATAAGTACAAATTAAATAAAAAAAAGATATTCGTTTTAAGGAATTTAAGATATTCATTCCATAATCGCACTTTTGAAAATCCATATCTCTTCAGAATGTACTATACGCAATTACATACTTGTTCACAATGAAAACTTTTGAACGTGACCGTTCAGGGTGGGAGGGCGGTATGTTGGGAATTTTTGTTGCCACCTAGTTGATAATTCGCAACACATAGAATACCACCTAAAATTGTATGTTATACGTACCTATGTAAAAGATCATCTTCCAATCTCTTCAAGGTAATTTTGAAGGTATTTTGTTGAGTAGTTAATTCTGCTTTTTTGGATTCTAAATCAGGTCTTTCGGCTTTCACAACGTCACCCAGAAGTTGTTCCTCCAAACCATCTTTTGTTACAGTAAAGTTGATAAGAGTAGTTTGGGCTTGTATCTCGGGCTTATAATGAGGATTAGCTAACTTCGTTTGTAAAATTAGCCGGAAACGAGGATCATAATCTACTTCTTTGTCCCAAATTTTTATCGCCCTTTATAGTAATAAAAAAGTATTTATAAAATATACAGTATATATTAGTTATAGTAATTATATATAACAGTAATTGTTTCGATAGTTCGCGGAGAGACGCGTTCAAAAGATATCACGTCAACGAGAATCGTAAATTCTCGTTACGATTAAATAACCGACGCCACGAACTGATCGATCCCCTATTTCTTTTACGATAATACAGGTGGTTTAAATGATAGTAGGCTGGATTAACACGTATAAATGTGGTTTATTCAAACAACTTAGCTACTAAAAATATATAATCTGAGAAAGTATAAGTATTGACAAGGTCGAGAAAGCAATGTAAGAGTGAATGACGACTGTTCGAACAATGGTGTTGGACCCTTTCCGCGAAGATGATGCTGTGGAGGAAAACTTGGGATGGGTGGGTCTAATGAAAGGAAAAGAGCTGATTTGTTAAGGGCAAGTTTTCGTTGGTAGAGTGATGGAATAGATTTCCATGTTAATTTGTTATTGCCAGTTGGTGAGTGAGGAACAGTACTAACTGCTCTGGAAGGAAAGTTGCTGGTGGGAAGCATTGTTCCTAAAATAAGAAACCAACTTTCTGGTGTTCACTCCTAGCAGACAATAAACCTTAGAGAACAATACGAAAAAGATGTTTGTTTGATCTGAAGAGCCTTGGCTAGAAATTCTTCAGATTTATGGAGGGTCCTTAGGGATATTGAGAATCTGCATTGAGGATGTGTAGACATCTGATTGCCATCCTACCAGCTATGGGTGGCCTGGTTTAGGTAGAAAGTCCCCAGACATAACAGTAATTATAAAATAAAATAAAGAAAATAAATAGAACAATTCAAAAATAAAATAAATGTAAGTAAGTGTTCCAAATATATAGAGTTATATGTGCATCTATTTTAAATAATTTAAGTTTTGTCACTAATCCTGATTCATATTAATATATACTGCATAATATCTCAAAGTTGGTATTAAATAGTCTCTGCTTATTATCATAAAACCATTACACATATTGAATCGAGTTCTGTACATTGGTACAAATCCTAGATGCATCTTATTGTTGGTTACATTTTAGATCCTATATATTTATAAATAAATAATCATGCTTTCTAATTGTTAATTCCAGTAATAAAACAAATAATGAAATTAAAAATCGTAGCAGCCCATGGCCGTAAAAATGCC
The DNA here is from genome assembly GCA_014737365.1 of Bombus soroeensis. Lineage (NCBI taxonomy): Eukaryota > Metazoa > Arthropoda > Insecta > Hymenoptera > Apidae > Bombus > Bombus soroeensis. Next base: position 30,623 of record JACXIL010000040.1, on the reverse strand, counting down.
CCTAGAAAGTCCAGGGTTTAAGCGTATGTGCTGGCCACTTGGTCTGCGAAACGAAGTCCGAGACCAAAACATCTTAAAAGAAAAAATGCTGGCCAGGATGTCCTGAAAGAATAAACTCTAGGATTTACAAAAAAAGTGCAAGGGCCTTTGACAAGAAAAAAGCGTTTCCTTACCCCCAAAGAAAACTTTCTTGGGGGGACCACGGCAACCTACATAAAGGGAAACGAGGGAAAACTCGGGATGCGCACTACTAAGATTGTCAAGTCCGTCTTATAGTAATAAAAACACGTTGTTCAATCAATCTGCGGAGTATTTCTTTGGCACTCTACACATCTTACCACCTCAAAATAAATGCTCGATTGTTTTAATGTGCGGTAAAACTGCTGTTTAAAGGATTTACCACCAACGACCTTGACATTTGTTATCAAGGTCACTCTTCTGAGTGATCTTTAACAAGTTTTAGCCACTGATCTTGCCGTTCGTCTGTTAAAATTTTGGCAAATGAGGCAAAAATTTTGAGTCAATAATTCTGTTTCACGTGAAGTAAGGTTAAAGTTAGTATTAGAGTTAGGTTGTCGTCACGCCCAGGAGATTCTGAATCCTCCTGGGACTTGCAGGATGGCCCATGGGATAGCGTTGAGAAGGGCGGTCCCTCTCAATGCCCAAACTAGACCTGAGAAATGGCTCCTCAGAATTTTTTTTTTATTTCCATGCACATTATAATCAATTCTCTTATTGAGAATTTTAAGTAAGTTTCTCTGGCCTGGCATTGTGACATGATTAATTATTTATGATATGATTAATTCTAGCTGAATCTAGTGCTTAATACTAAAGGATATTGTCTTTTTAACCTGCGGATTTGATACGACGTGTCAAGTAGTTGAGTTACTAGGTAGTTTCGATGGCAGTTAACTCTAATGATATATCTATTACTACATTTTGCTATTTCTTCTTTGACTGTTGGTATCTTGAGGTCGCGATGTATTGCTTCGTTGGTAACATACCAGGGTGCATCCATCAGAGATCAGAATGATTTCAAATTTCCCCACGTATAAAAAAAAAAAAATAGTATTAGAGTTGGGTTAGGGTTAGCAAACAAAATCTAACCCAAACATAATGTTAGTCGTTAAACGAATATAAATGTTCACATTAACTTCAAAGATGTAGATTGAGAGGTTTATTCAATATTTAATTGTTCTAAAGAAAACTTTGAACTCATAATTTCGAAAAATGCATTTGTGCTAAGTTGTTTCTGTTTTATTCGCCTCAGTCATATCGTTTTGTTTCGAAACTCTATGGTGTTAGGTATATAAAAATCTTAGTTTTCTGCCAGAACTACGATTGTTTCACGCCTCGAACACAGTGTATGTTGCTCGAGACCATCCCCTCCACAACATATCGGAAATTCAAAAAAATTGGAGTTGAGATTCCCATTTGTGCATAATTAGCGAAATGATAGTTGCTGACATCGTTGACCCAGTGATGGACAATTTCAAATTTTCTCACATTACAATGGGCCATGTTTGCTGTTTAACAACATATTTCTTTGGACTTTATCAGACAGCACGGCAACAATGTGTAATAATGAGTAGTTAAATATGACTTATTTTAAATAAATTTAAATATGATTATATTGATAACTTTTTAACGAATAACGAGCGACAGCTAAACTTTTTAATGGTCACTCAGGACGGCGATCTTGATAGCATATATGTATGAAGGTCAGAATCACTAAAGGTGGATCTCCTAAACAGCAATTTTATCTAATATGCATTTATGTTACTATAATAATATATATAAGCAAGTACCTTCCTTTTTTTATTAGATCTCTCTTTATAACCGGATCTAAAATGGGGTCGATAGCTTCCATGATATTTTCAATTAAAACAATTCCTCCATTCGCAATGGAAATTTCAATTAAATATAAATAATTTGGTTGAGTAAGCCTCAGCACTTGTAAATCTTCGCCATATCGATTTTTTATCCATTTTAATCCTTGTAATTGTGGATCTATCATTAGAGGCCATCTTGTTGAATTCATTAAAATTGTAGCATTTTCCGAGGACATTTTGTCCGTTGGTAAACCTTAACAAACGATCAATATTTCGTTATAAAGATTTATTATTAAAGTTAAATATGAAAGCACAATTAATTTTTACATTTTAAACTTTTATTAATAGTATATGTTATTAATAGTATATTGCGTTTTACGGAGTATAATGTTCATGTGCTACTTTAATCAATGTAGTTTTGTACTTTGTACATAAAAACTGTAATTAAAAATTGTTATATTGTCCGTGCATCTTAAAAACACATATATTAGTTTAGAAATCATTACGGTTCGAGATTTGCTAAATTATTTTGTTGCTGTTTACACTACAACAAATATTTAAATGATTCTCCATAGGTATGAATAGTCTGTGGATCTTTATTCAAATTCATATTTTTGAGAATATAAATAAGATGAAAGAACCTCGAGAGAAATTTATTTTACCTATCAAGTAATATTGTAGAAGGCATTGTACTTTGGATATTTCATATATTTCTTCATATTATGTGTATTGGAGCTAGAAGTGTGCTCCAATTGGTAGCTGTTAATAATAGATGGCAAATTGTAATCATAAATATATTTCTAATAGGACATGCCCTGGGAATTTAATGACTCCTGGGGGCCGTGCGTATCATAAACTTCTGGCAGACCCTCCAGGAGTTCTCCCGCATCCTTATAAAGGTCCCTTTCTGGATGTCGAGGCAGCTTTTGCCTGACGTCCCAAACAAAAGAACACTGCTCCCGATCAGCTGTTCGGCGATGTGCCACTTGATACAGATATGTATAAAGGGTGTGTATTAAAAACCCTAGCAATTTAGTGCAGTGTAGCTTGGACTGAACTAGATTGAATTTGGATTGGCTTAGTTTCAGTGCACCTCCAGCTCAATTTTAGAACCTCGAAGGAGTAAAGTTTCTTTATAGGAAGATTTACCATGTGCATGTGACTTTTCATCCAAAAAATATATTGATGACTCTAATATCTCGAAGAATGTGAGAAAGATTTTATAAAGAAAGCAGAACACTTTTTTGTGTATGATATTATTTGCCTATTTGAAACAAAAATAGCGTTTTCCTCTTACATTTTTTCCTATCATAGAAATCGACTGATCGTGAGATGTTTAAGGTGTTTCAGTTAGACGGGAAATTATGTATCTATTCCATAGCATCGCGTTCAAATGATAATAAATTATTACATTAACTAAGCTGTAGAAAGCATAAATGTATTTACCTTCGTTGTTCCATTGTGCAATTTGTGCATCATCTGTCAATAAAGCTAGTACATCCAATTCAGTAGTCCTCGGTATTTTTACTTCCAAACTTTCCAGAAACGGTAACCAATTTTCATACATTAAGTCAGATCTATATTTTCGAGTGAAAGATCCCATGTATGATAAAAATGCTGTTACAATTAGCACATCCCCTGGTACCGTTACACACGAGTTCGTCAAACTAAAAATTTAAATTCTTTAAAATAATCTTATTTCTAATGTAGAAAATAACAAATTTTATGTCATACGGATAGTAAACATTCTTATATCATAGACCATTATACGCGTGTCAAAACGCTCTACTAGATTCTAAGAAAACACATCATTTCATTTAAAAAAACGAAGTTAACCTTCATATGACTTCTACAAGCCCACATATGAAATAACAATTTGCATCAAATTTTGTTTTTCCTATCATTTCTCTATCATTTTTCTATCACCAATAACAGCCCAGATATACAAGTTGCCTGTGTTAGGTATACCCTGTCTTTAATTCACCCTGTATAGTATCTATATTTATACATGTATATGGCACATGCATATTTACGTATATTTTTGTAAATACGTATTTTTGTAAATATATATGATATATACATAAATAATAAATACCTTCCTATATTTGTCAGAAAAATAGCATTAATTGTGAAAATAATCATTTTTATATTAATATGTGGTAATTTAAAAATAATATATCACAAAAATACCAAAAAGAGAAATAGCAAAATCTGACCTTTCTACCTCCTCAGTCCATCGAATTTTTTCGGATGCTAAACCATTCACTAATCTATTTGCAAGGTCAATTGTCAATGCAGTAGCGTCAGCTTCGTCTTGACATTTTTGTTTCTCAGCTAAAGCTGCATTCATCCTTTCTCCTAAAACGTCCAGCACTTTTTGCAATTCCTAAAGTAATGGAATTACAAGTAATTAATTGAAACGAATCATAATTATCCTAAAAAGTTACTTTACATATATTTTGCTACATAAAAATGTTATTAGTGCAGTGGAATACCCCGTATATGAAAACCTACATTTTTATCCCTTCCACTAACCAAATGTTGTATTAACTGAACAATTTTTCCAGCTTGTACCCTTTAGGCTTACTGTCCACGAAATGTGACTTCATAGAAACATAATCGTAGTTTATTAGACATGACGATACGTCTATATCAATATTCAGTCTAGGAAGCGTACAATAGGATATATTTTTTCCCTTTATCCAAATGTCGAACGATGAGGAAGTCGCTTTCATTATATATCATTACATTCGGGGACGTAAGGAAAAGAGATTTTGGATTCATCTGAATATCGAGAGAAATGTCAACTGTTCGTCATTGCAGGGGAATTGACAGAAGATGAACATATATTTTATATCGTACATTGCACAGCATGAGTAAATGTATATATCAAAATTTATATACATATATATGTTGAAGATGAACGGACACCGGAGCCTCCCTTTGGAGTTTTGGGATAATCCCCTAGATTAGTCTAGATTCCACCATAGCCGTAACTAAATAATTGTCAGCGATTCAATCTGAATATATTTTTCAAGATTTGTATAATGAGCTTGGGCTGGAGGCGACAACCAGTCGCCGAACGTGTCCGGGGTCACGGGATAAGCGTTTTATCTAAGAAAGGTATGGAGTAATTGTATAACTCCCCTTAAAAGAAATAGTTGTAGGGACACTAAACAGTAAACATTCCAACGATTTCTGTGGCGTGGCTCGCCACGCGCAGACCCTACACTTCAGGTCCGACGATTATCAAATGTCGATGCATCTCTACAGTACATTTTCAGCTAGCCTGAGTACCAGCTATAAATTTTAGGATTTAGTTAACTAAGGTCCTTCAAACGGACAAGCAGCCTGTGTCCTAACTAGGGGAAGATAGGGGAAATTTGCCTTTCTCAGGAACGGCCCTTCCCGCTAACAACTTTTTCTGGAGGGTTGTCAGCATCCTTTTCTTACCACCAACATAGAAATTAGTCAATTAACGGCAACGTCAATTTCCCTCACTTTCCGAACGAAGGCTTTTCTCGACGAATCTGATGATCTGGTGTCATTAGACACACCCCATCATAGTTTCCTCTGCAGCATCATTGCGACGGAAAGATCACTCTCGTACGATCTGATCAACGAGTTACATAGCATCTTTGCAATCGAGTTCGTACTTAACACTTTAGCAAAGAGTTCGACTTAGACTTTGGAATAAAGTACATTTGTATCCCGTTGACCGGGAATTCCTTATCGAACCTAAGGCCATTGTCGTTAGTGTCTAAGCACCGTGATCATTTACCAATTCTGTAAAATTCGTACCAGTGTAATAAACTTTGCATTACCTAAAGCAACGATGGCTAATACAGGTGACAATTCCTTACACGCCCCTAATCCTAACCATACAGTAAACCCCACATATATGTATACATGTATGTCGGGGTGGCATTATGATTTGGGGCGTGTAACAAATCTTCACTCGAATCGGCCATTGTTGTTATGCAATAAAAAAAATATCTACTAGTGCCAACTACGATTATTACCGAATTTCACAAGTAACCGTGGCGATTAGATACTCGGGATATAGATGACAACGATCTTATGTTTCGATAACGAATCCACGGTTCACGGAAGTACGAATCTGACTTCTTACACGGGCTAAGTAATACTCAATTTTTTGATTCAGGACGGCGATGTCTTTTGACGTAAAGATACTCCGTGCGTGTAGAACCTATCTAACTGAAAGAATGAATCCTGGGTCCCAGTGGAGCTGACATCATATACTCCCCTCTGTACCTCCCACGGGTCAATCTTTGTTTCCAAAGGGAGTTATTTAATTGCACCGTACCTCAGTTAGGTACATGTCTCTTCCGTGACCGAGGTTATCATAATTCCCGGACATGCATAATCATAAACAACTATTTCTAAGTTTTATTATTTAAGTACGACTATAATAAAAAAGTCTAGCCTAAAGTATTGGGGTCCTTCTCAAACATTCCAAAAGGAAGGCCCGATGTCTTTTCATCTTCGAAATAATTAAAACAATAATATATTTATATTATATTTCATTCTTTATGATTATTTTTATATTATCATATCGTATTATTATATATATTATTATATATTCATTCTTGTACTACACCTTTTGAAACATGGAATAATAATTGCAAGAAAAATCATACAATTCAAAGAAATAAAGAAAATAGTGATTAATATTGATATAAATGTATATATCCATAATTGTAAAGCAATCATGATAGATGTTATTCATGTTCATCGAAATTATGTACTTTTATAATATGAAAAATTTCGTTATATATACATATACATCATGATGGGAAATGAAATGAACATTAATTTACCGCCAATCGTGTCCTTAAAGCATTCAAGTGATCCATAGCAGCCTTTAACTCGGCATTAGCTTGTGCAAGTGCTGCTCTTAATGGTTTCACTGTTTCATTAATATAATGGAAAACCATTATATTTCTCACCCAGCTGCAAAGACCTGCAGCGGCTTGTGATTTTGAATAGATAATCTCTGGGTCAAAATCTAAAAGTATGATATAATTATTGTTTCGTTAACGTATATCTATATTTCTATTCATTATGCTATTACAGATACATAATATATGATGTAATATTAACTATCTTAATATACGAGGATCAGCCGAATATAAACCAGACTTTGTTTTTAACTTTATGTTTTAGTAAAATATTCCAGAAGGAATATTCTTCCTACATACGTTTCATTTTTCTATATACACTTTTTCCATCGGATTGCTAATTTATTCATTCCAGTTTTGCAAAAAGTGGAGGGCTGGATCAAAAGTCAATTAATCTACTTCTTCGTTGCTGTCGAAACGTTGTCCTCCTAGCGACTCTTTAAGTGATCCTGATTTTGCGGAACTTTAACTCCTTCAGTATGATGGAAACCACACTTCCGCGATTAATAATGACTTTCGAGCGGACGTTGCTGATGTGATGTGTTTTGAACGTATTGATCAGAGATGGCGTGCAAAATTACTAACAGTGATTTATCACAGTGATCGCAAAATCATCAGTCGTAATCTAACTTCATACATGATCGTGATCGTAACATTTTTATATACAGTCAATTCATTCACTGTGATCGTTATTCTTGATCCTGATTGAATTATTTCTTATAAAATACTTCAGTATAGTTTGCACAAAATTATCTGTATATAGTATTACTTTAAAGTTACGTTACCATTTTCTTCATTTAATGTAAATTTACTTTGTTTAATAATAAAAATGTAAAATAATTCAATTATTTTTTGCCTTTATCTCATATCAGTATCTTAAAGAGTAAAGTATTAGTTCTTCCTCTCGATTTCAAAATCGTAATATTCATTTGATAACGTTAATATAAAATATACAGGTTATGTGATGCGTGTAAAAACAGTTATGCTCTTCTCCATCAGCTTCATCAGCAGTGATTACGAAAGATCAAAAAGTAGACAATCCAACGCTCCTAATCTCTGACCTGAATCATAGCCTCTCGACTAGTTATTTCAAATTGATTTAACTAGCTGGAAGGTGGCTCAAGTATCTCGACCAGGCTCTCTTGAGCAAAACTATAACTGCTCCGTCCTGCTTCCTCCGTGGCAAAAGGACAATAAAGCCCACCTTTCAAACGACACTGATAACATAAAAAAACGTAAGCTGGAAACAGTTAAAATAAATGCAAACACTAATCAGAACGAACCTTTAACAAGCCACGTTACCACTTATAACAGACTCGCAATATTAGAATCCACAGACGACACTATGGACTCAGCTGAAACACTAGCAAACCAACATACACAAAAAAATCCCCCTCCTCCATCTATCTTCATCGATGATGTCATCGACATTGAAACAATGACAAAGTCCATTGCTAGTTGCTAAAAACCTTGAACGCAAACTTTCACACATATCAACTCAAACAAGAAAGACCTTTTCGTCTGGTACTACGCAACATCCACCACTCAGCTAACTTAGACAAACTGAAGTTCGAACTCCTAAATCATGGCCATGAGGTAACCAACATTAGCAACATAAGGTAGAGAATCTCGAAAAACCCGTCATCCTTATTCTTTATTGACTTAAAACAAAAACCAAACAGTAAACAAATTTATAACATCAATCGACTAATGAACTCAGTAATAAAAATCGAACCTCCTTTTATAAAAAAAGGAATAGTACAATGAAAAAGGTGCCAAAGGTACGGTCACACGCAGAAATATAGCAACCATAATTTCCGCTGTGTTAAATGTGCAGGTATTCACCCCACTGATCAGTCCTAAATCTCCAGAAACCCCTGCGAAGTGCATCTTCTGTCATGGAGAGCATCCTGCGAACTATAAAGGTTGCTCAGCCTACAAGACCTTGTACAAAAGTAAGTATGCTAAACCCAGAGTCAAGGAGACAACCAACCAAGTACCTAGTCCATAAAATACCAACCACAAAAATTCTCTACTCCATCAATCTCCTATGTTCAAGTATGCAGTTCATGAAAATTAAATCAATCCCAAAATCCATAGTGACCATTCTCAAAATATTGTTCCCAGTTCACAAAACACGTATAACTTCACTAGACTCGAAAAATTAAATGAGAAACAATCAGAGCAAATTAGCAACTTACTATCATTATTAACACTCATCATGGATAAATTAATACGCCCCGACGCAAAATAAAACCAATACGTATAGCTCTTTGAACTACCAACGGTCTAGTTCAGCACAAATGCGAACTAGAACTTTTCTTAAAACAACAGCCAATCGACGTAATGCTCATATCTGAAACTCACTTCACCGACAAAAATTACCTGAAAATAAACGGTTATAACTTCTACCATAACCAACATCCCAGTGGGAAGACGGTACCGGAATTATTATCAAAACCAGCATTAAGAATTAGGAGCTTCCATCGTTCCAGAAGGACTACCTCCAAGCTACAAACGTAGTGATAGAAGATTGCCATGGTACAATCACCACTTCAGCAGTATATTGTCCTCTTAGACATTCCATTTCTAAAGAAGACTTCGATAACTTCCTTAATGCTCTGGGCAATACACATTCATAACTGGAGGAGACTATAACTCCAAACATACCCACTGGGGTAGCAGACTTATCACAGTAAGAGGCAAAAATCCCTTGAATAGCATAAACACCAACAGACTCAACTACGTCACCACATATGAACCCACATAGTGGCCCACTGACACTAACAAAATATCTGATCTACTAGACTTCTTTATAACTAAAAACATCTCGTCAAGATATGTCCAAATCAACCCCTCGGCGGAGCTCTCTTCAGATCACTCCCCCGTTATTGCAACAATTAACTCAACAATTATCGAAACAATGGATTTATTCATAACCAACTCACCAATTGGCAGCTCTTTAGAGAAGTTTTTAATCATTCAACATCAGCCTTAATTTCCCTAAAAACATATGAAGATATTGAAACAGCCACGGAATACTTAAACACCAGCATAATAAACGCTATCCGCTCGCCCACACCTACTAAGAGTTTCATCAATAAACATGAATACCCCCATCACATATTAAAAAGAAATCGCAGAAAAACGTAGACTTAGAAGAATATGGCAGAACCATAGAACACTTGACGACAAACGCAAGCTAAATAATGCAACTAGAAATCTGACCAAAATCATTAAAAATTATAAAAATGACTGTTTCCAAAATTATCTTGCCAATCTGTCTCCCACAGCTGACTTCAACTACTCATTATGGAAGGCTTCCAGGAAACTCACTCGTCCACCACAAATAATTCCTCCATTTCGCTGTCCGCAAGGTGGATGGGTGCGTAGCCCTGTAGAAAAAGCCAACCTCTTTGCTAATCACCTATCTAACTTATTTAAACCTCATGCCTCCAATATTGCCGAGGAAATAACAAAATCTGCACTCTCCCTTCCAAATGTCTACTCCTATCGAACCTTCCACCTCTCTAGAAATTACAGAACTAATCAGTTGCCTAAATCCCAAGAAAGCATCGGGGCATGACCAAATAAGCAATAAAGCAATCAAGGAACTTCCCATAAAAGGGATTGCACTCATTACATCAATTTTTAATGCAATTCTTAGCCTTGAATACTATCCTCAGTCCTGGAAAATATCACTAATTACTCTTATACCTAAACCCGGAAAACCAATACACGAAACCAGCTCCTATCGCCCAATTAGTCTTCTACTTACATTGTCAAAACTATTCGAGAAGATGTTAAAGAATCGACTCCTGCCACACTTAGAAGATTTGAAAACACTGCCTGATCACCAATTCGGTTTTCGGATGCAACACTCTACGATTGAGCAAATTCATCGTCGAACATACAACATTAGCCAAAACTTAGAAAAGAAAAAAGATTTTCTACATTAAAAATTGCTTCGTTTATAGCTTTTGCAACATGAGGGCGGTTGTTGTCGAAGCTAAATCATCCCCTTTCCTTTCATTTCTACTATTTGAATTTATATTTAAATTATATAAACGTAAACAGCATTTATTTAAAACTATTGTAAAACGAGAAGGTATTTGTAAATTTAAAGGCAGTATAAAAGTTAAAAGTAAAGGCATCGAATTAATTTATACACCAAATAACACAATTAATTTTAAATTAAATTTTTTAGTCATATTCTATCAGAATGTTCTATAGAGGTAAATAAAAAACAATGTTATATAAATATATTTAAATCTTCAGTAGAAATTCATAGGAAATATATAAAATACAAAGCAATATTTATCGATCTCACATCATTAGAATTTTTCCTGTATGTACATTATATATATACAGTGCCATATTTCCAAGCTAAAAGTAATATCAGGAAAGTGAATATTAATAAACATAATAAAGTAATATGAAAAATTGATGATTGATTATTTAATCTTATCTTACAGTAATACGAATAATTTTTTGGAAGTAGTCGTAGTAATATACATATATACGTATATAATTATAACCACCGTTGAGATGTAATCGAGTGTATTCAAATCCTAGTATATTGAAATTAATATACACAGTAGAACCTTGTTTATCCGATCAGGTCGGTGAAAAAGAAGACAGTTCGGATAATACAGCAGTTCTGGTAATAAAAATTTACTACATACCAAATTTCTCTAACTTTTCTCATAGTTTGCAACAGCACGATTCAAGTGAAATTATAAAATTTCAACTGCTACTTCTTTGCAGTATTTATTTTGAATAAAAAAAAGTGACTACATATATTAGCAGATATACTCATTATATGAAATCCGATTGCACATATCACGAGGTTACTCTCGATCCTAGCTCGGATACTACAGGCTCAGTATTCACTTGTTTGGGTAAACAAAGTTTTATTGTATATTAATTTTATTGGCTTCATTAATTTTACTAATTGTAAATTACTCAATTTTACAATTTTACTCGATTATAAAATAGTAGTGTATTAAAATTTATAAATTATTGCCCACCTTTGTTGTTGATATAAGGTTGAATAGCCTTGACTACTTCAGGATGAATGTTCTCTTTGTCGTAATTTCGAAGTTGCCAGAGGAATGTGTCAACATGCCCCATCATCGCTTTGCACGCTTTCCAACTTCTATCTTTTGGAATTTGACCCCTGGGGGAAAATAAAACTAAAACTGCTTGGGCCACCATCGCTACTTGTTCCGGTGGCGTTCCAAAGGATTTTAGTTCTGTCAAGTTGTTCTGAAATTTAGATAATAATTTTGTGAAATATCCCGAATAAAATCTCATTATCGGGTTTTTTATTAAAATATCTAGAATTATCAAAATCGAGATTTTCAAATGTAAATCGCGTCTTTTTGGAACTACATATATGTGTATGTACAACCGGCCGTAAAAAGATTCCGACACTGTACAATTTCTAATTCTAATTTTTTGTAAATGTACCAAGGATCAACAAAAATGTGTTATACTGTGTTACTGCACTATATAAAATATAGGCATAAAAATCCACTCTTCCTCTGTATTTCTTTTAATATTTTAACAACTATAAATAATAACTCTAATTAATAATTAACTTTGTCTATATAGTGTAGTGTAACACATTGTAATATATTTTTGTTGGTTCTTGTACATTTACTAAAAATATAGAAATCAAAATTATACGATGTCCGAATTTTTTGTGGTCGACCGTATATATCTCGATGTTCTTTCAACATTGTCGCCTCGATTTTGATAATTATGGACTATAAAATATAATTAAATTTCTCAAGATAAACCTAGATTTTTGGTAATATCAAATTGAATCTGATTTTAATAAATTCTATATTGGTTCGTATATATTTAATTATTTTGTCTTATCATGTTTCAATGTCATGAAGAGGAAATTAGAATATTTATACAAATTAAATATGGTAAATAGAAATATAAGTGCCAAAATTGAATCGGTCTTTCAAACAAATGTTTTACTTTATTTAATGTGTCAAGAGCAGCTTCAGCTTGCCGAACTGCAGGCTCTGCTTTTGCTAAATCCTCGTCGCATCTCCTTTGTCTCTCTGCTACTGTTTCTTTTATTTCGGCTACCTTTGCCTCTTCCTCGGATACTGTACAAAAATTTTTTACTCAGTACGTGAGAATTTTCTATGTATTTTTTAATTATATCGTTGCATAATGTAATATACATATTAATCTCAGCAATCTGTGGATAAGTACTCGAAGGACACTTATCCAATGAAGGCAACGATTTCAAGTATCGATACGGCTTGCGATTTCGGCAAACATAGAAAAGGATAGCGTGTGCGAAGATCAAGGACGTTTGGGAATCGGCTTGATAGAAAGAAACATATCGAAACATCAATGAGATAATATTAATGCAACGATGAAACTTTTTTTTCATTTTTATTAAACTATTTTTTATTTTTATTGAGTTACTTTCTATTATTATAATGCGAATTTTGTTATTATTATAGTGATAGCTACTTTTATTTCATTTTTGTTAAATTACTATTTATTGAACCTCGACCAATGTAATTATGAGATCTTTCTGGTTAGGATGAGATGAAAGACGATATAATTTGGTGCATATTTGCTTATTTAAGGACACTAACTTATTTGCCTATTAAATGCGATCGGAAATACACATATCGTGTTTACTCTTATTTTAAACAGAAAAATCTTACAATTTATAAAAAGTCAAATGTAAAAGTGTTTCATCGCTGAATTAGTAGTATCTGAAAAATATTCGGATTCGGATCAAATTATGCTACTGAGTTTCACGAGGTATTAGAAGATACCTTGGGAGGAATTCTCCTTAGCGCTGAAGATAACAACTGGGTATTTACGGGCACTTATTCAAAGTTTGTTGTATATTATATATATAATAATTAGGTTATTAGTACGTGTATAAAAATATATATGTCCACAGTCTTCTAAGAATTACACTATTAATTTTTTAAATAATACTTATTATCAAAAAGCAAATAAAAATAATTTGGGACGCTTGATCGGATTTAAAAAGCGAAACAATACCAATAGCTTTTTCCCCTTCGGCTTTAGTATTCTCTGCACGGACTTCGGCAAGAATTTTATCTGCAATTTCATTCTTCTTTTTCAATTCGATTTCTTGGGCTGCTAACACCACTCTTAATTCGCTTACCTATCGATTAACGTTCATATAGCCTTGTGTAAATTTACTAAATCAATTAAGTATTTAATATAAATAGTTCCTCGAATTTTGTGAACTTTGCTATGTCTTTTATCTTCATATTAAAAAATGAATTTACGCACACGTAAACAGTAATAGAACAATTATCAATTATCGAACATTCAAGGAATTCTCTTTTGGACTTGGAAAGAAATTTTTAATTTTGTTGGGATCTATAGATTTTTAAAAATTTTGGACTTTCACAATCACATACTTATTGCCAAAATATATTTACGTTAAAAAATAAACTATTTGTGATTAATCTGTTTATTTATTGATTATTCATCTTTCATAGTTAAGACTCTACGAACTGGTTAGGAGTTCTGCAACACCAGTTATAACTAAAATCTTTGACAGTTTAAACTTTTAAGAATTTTATATATTTCTATCATTCGTTATTTTATATATTTAATTTAATTAGTAATACTGTGAAAATGCTTTTCAAGTTAATATGCAATGTGTCTTCGAAATTCGTGAATTGTCAACTATAATAAAAAATCAAATGTTATTTAATATTCTATCTATATAATATAGTACTATTATAACAAACGAAGTTATTACTTGGCCAGCGCAAGATTCCAGCTTTTCCAAGCCGTTTTTCAATCTCTCTATCATCGCTTTTACGTCGTAGGTTCTTTCCACAAGCAATTTCGAATACAAAGAAATTTGCTCCAAGAACGTTTTTGGAGTCGTATAGTTGTATCTTCTCTCGTTTTGTAAATAAAGCGAAGATATATCATTAACACTAGTATGCACGTATGACATGAACAAAGAAGCTGATGGCTTGTATTTTTTCGGAAGGTCTTCTAATCCCTGCAATCAGTAAATATCACAATGATGAACTTAATTACGAAATTAATAATAGTTTTATGTTTATAACTTTTTCAAAAATCACTTTCTACCATCTTTTCCAAAACATAATACAGTACAAATAGCAGAGATGCGATATAGAGATCCCTTTGATAAATTGATTTTATAAACATTTCAATGTAATAAATAATCTAATAAAAGGTAAAACATAATAGCTGTTTTCATTCACACTGATGTCTTAAGGTAAATTAAATTAAATAAATGACTTATTAAGCTTTGTAAGAATGTGCTGAATTGTCTTACTTCTAAGAACCTGGTGGAAACGGATCTCAAAGCATCCTGTGGCCAGCTTTGAAACCAATTGATCGAAGTGTTGTTTACGATTGCTGGAAACTGTCTAGCCCTGTTTCGTAATGTTGCACCAACGGGAGAAAAGCAAAGAATGCATTTTAACAAATTTCGAACTCGATTGATGAAAAATTTCCAGCAATTTTCTTTGGTGTCCATCATACCGGTTTGTTTTACCTACGATATAATAAAATGTTGATATACCATATTAGGTATACCATATCATAAAATTTGAACCAATACATAAGTCAAATATATAATTTTATATAATATATTTTAATATTTTTTATATAATAAATTTTATATAATAGTTGCATTGAAATCCCTCAGTATTAAAGATATTATTTGTATGAGTACCAATGCAAGGGACAAAGTTTAGATTCAGACTATAATTAAGTCATAGCCACAAACTATTTCACGCATTCTCTAAACTGTAAACAGCCATATTCGGTGATATGGCTATGAGGTGTTGGTACAACAGGCTCGGCAACTTCAAAATCTATTGTCGAATATGATACAATTTCCACTCACACTGTCTCGACTAACGTTAAAACTATCGACAGTTACGACAAAGTTATTTCTACCAAAACTAGTCAAAATAACTGGTCTTTAGAAAATACGTAACAATACAATATTTTTATATTTATTGATTTATTACTTTCTTACAAAAGGAGTTCATATTATGCAGTAGATTTTTGGTATTATTAATTCATCTGGGACCATGATCCTCCAACAAGTATTGGCACATTTATAGAATTGTAGAATCAGTCATTTTGACTGATGTCAGCATCATGATCGATCCGCAATTTTCCTGATAATTGACACCATAATATCCAATGATACGCAGTAAAATTTCTAAAAACATGTGGGAAGTTGTACAAACCGAGGAGATTGGTTAGTTCGGGTTCGGTAAACAGATTGTACGACTGTATTACCCTTTGACAAGTACCAGTTATTTTGATTTGAACTTTGTATTTCGAGATATTTACCTAGAAGTAGTGGAAATCACTCCCACAAGGAAAACAAAGACTGAGACCGAGAAGCTCAGTCTTGATATGGAAAGACTCTTAAAGATCGTCCAGAAACGAGACTAGCATAAAAGGGAAGGAACGGACTTCACTATAGAACAATTTGATGGAACACAGAAAGCCACAGAATGGATATCGGAGTACAAAATGTAATGCGAAAAATACAAAATCCAAAGTGATGAGAAAAAAATCAAGGGTTTGAAGAAGTATTTGGAGAAAACAGTATCAGAATGGTACCAGACGAATCTGCTGAAGGATGAAGAATACAACTGGGAAGACTGGAAGGCAGCATTTCTCAAAGCTTTTAGCAACAAAGGTTGGTCTGCAGTACAATACGCCTATAACTTAAAGTATATTTCAGGTTCGTTCATCGTATATGCCATAAAAAAAGAACGGTTAATATTGGAGGTAAGGAGGAAGACTCCCGAAGTTATAAGGATAAATTTGATTGTTATTGAATTACCCATTTTCATTCAACACAAAATCGATAAAGAAATAGTGCAATCAATAAACGACTTAATCCGAATTTTGGGACAGTATGAAGATCAGAGAAAAAGGAAAGAGATACAAGAAAGAAAAGTAAGACTTGACAGAAAAACAGATCCACCACCCAAGAAACAACCGTGCGTGGTTTGCGAAGCACTGAATTTCCCAGGCCGATTTCACCCAATAGAATTATGCAGAAACAGAAGTAAATTCAAACAAGTAAATTCACTAGAATTATTTACATCAGAAAACAAAAAGGCAATAACACCGAATGAAAATGAAAAAAACTAAGACGCCGTGAGAAGAACGAACCACTGATAAAGCTTCGAGATAAAATCAATGATCAGAAAGAGGTTGAAGGTGTCTAGGACACTGGAGATTCATTAATCAAAAGATCATTGACCAAATAAAAGCAGACATAACAAAAGATAAGAGTATGTTCAAAACTATCAGTGGTAAGGACTTCACGAGTAGCCGGTCGAAACTCAGAATGAGAATAAATAAAATAGAAAAAGAGATAGATGTTTACATAGTACGCAATGACAAATTCACATATGACCTTATTCGAGGGCTGAACGCCATAAGGAAGTTCAAATTGATACAAGTCGAGAACTTCAGAGTCGCCTAAAAAGTAGGTGACAAAGAAGAAATAATATTTAATAGAAAAGAAGAAAGAAGGAATAATCAGAGAAGAAAGATAAACGTTACCGAATACATGGAGACGGATAAGCCTATGGACAACCTTGGACATCTAAATAACCTACAAAAAAAAGAGATATGTCAACTTATAGACAAATATAAAGACGTATTCGCCAAACACAAATTTGATGTGGGAACTAGGATATCACAAGAGGTTTTCATTAAGCTAACCGAAAACAGATACACATCAAAGAAACCATACATATGTAGCAATCCAGATCAGAAAGAAATAGAATTCCAGATTACGAAATTACTAGAGCACGACCTCATAGAAGAATCAAGTTCACCATTTGCAGCTAACTGACTGCGTCAAGTTCACCGGTGACGCTAGCTTTTAAAAAAGAGTCGAACTGAAGAGACAGACTGGGTATCCATTTCCGGGAGATAAACAAAATTGTAGTTCCGGAATCACAACCGTTCCCAAGAATACAGGATATCATAGTCGAAGCAGGAAATTGCCATCTCTTCTCAACGTTTGACATTAATTCAGCGTTCTGGTCAATTCCAATAAAGAAAGAGGACCGAAAGAAGACAGCCTTCGTAACACAAACTGGAAACTGGCAATGGAATGAAAATCTCTCCTGCTATTTTCCAACGAGTGCTTGCAAATATTCTTAGAAGGAATGGAGTAACAGAATTTTGCACAAATTATATTGACAACATCCTAGTCTTTTCTGAAACATTCGATCAACATATCAAACATATAGAGCAGTTGATGAAAGTTATAAAAAAGGAAAGTTTCCGATTAAAACTGGCCAAATGTAAGTTCGCGGAAAACTCAGTAAAATACCTTGGCCACATCATCGAAAAAGACGGTGTGAGACCAGGAAGAGCAATACCCGAATTTGAAGCCCAAGAAACAAAAAAAACGTGAGACAATTACTGGGAAAAATTAATTTTTATTATAAATTTATAGAAGACGGGTACAAACTCTTGGAACCACTTCATAATTTACTGAGAAAAAATACTGAATTTATTTGGAATGAAGAATGTGAAAGGTCATTTCAAAAGATTAAGGATTACTTCTGTTCAAGCCCGAGACATTCAATATATGATCAGAATAAAGAAGTATTTATTTACACAGATGCAAGTGGAAACGGTTTAGGAGCGGTCTTAAAGCAACCTGCAGACAACGGGATGTTACACCCAGTTGTGTATCTTTCAAGAAAACTAAAACCAACAGAGGCAAAGAAGGAAGCAATCCACCTTGAATGTCTTACTATTAAAGAGGCGATTCAGTATTGGCAACATTGGTTAATCGGTAGATATTTCATTGTCCTTTCAGATCATAAACCGTTAGAATCGATGAGAATCAAAGCAAGGACCGATGAAACTTTAGGAGATCTAATGCGCTACTTATCGCAGTATGAAGTCAAGATAATTTACTCTCCCGGAAACGACAACATAGAAGCAGACGCACTATCCAGCAACGGCGTCTTTGAAAGTTTCGAGAATGAAGAAGATGTTCTAAAAGTGGCGAATATTATTATAAAACAAGACATAATTCAAGATCCGAAAGAAAACAAAAAAAAAAAAAATATGAAAAATACAAAAAACCACAAAAATTGGAAATTTTTCTCAAAAATGTTAAAGGACGTCAACGTATATTCGCCTCGCAAGATTTTGGTGAACATATCACAAAAACTGTTCATGATTTCTTTAGTCAGGTTGGAAGGAACCATATATTGAAGAAAATCCGACCCTTTTATTATTTCAAAAATATGGACCAAATAGATCTGATGGAAATTTCTTCCATGCGAGTAAACTGATTCCTTATAGGGAAGACAATTAACGATACAATTGTCAACAGGAGGAGAGGAGATGTAAACTCCCTAGAGTTTAAGTGTGACAGGGACTTTCTCTTTTTACGGTCAGCACGACTTTCTTTGTTTCACGGATAGAGGGACTTTCTTTGTTTTACGGACAGCCATTTTGAGAGACATTCATTTCCCAAACGGAAGGACAGAGAGCAACATCAGAGATAGACAAGATCACAGAAGAAAGATAATTGTTTAAAATATTAAAGATTGACGGAGAAAGATCGGTAGCTCAGGACGTTGAAAATCGATTCTCGATTTTCAGGTAGACATTGTACAGAACTTGATACTGTTTTGTTTACTGCTATCGATTGATATTAATTGCTGTTTATTCCTGTATTTATTTATTTACTTAAATATTTTCACAATAAACTAGATTTTCAGTCTTCAAAATCGATCACCTGAATTACCGCCAGATTTGCGACCTTACACATATAATACACATACAATATATATATATAATGAATGAAACTTGAGCATTTTTTCTAAGAGAATGATTGAATTGCGACTCACAGTTCCACAAAGGTACTGCAAAGTCATAATTCAACCAATTCGTCCCTCGTGACGAGTACTATACAATGCAATAAAAAATCTGACCTTGAAATTCAAGAACAAAGAATTCTTGAACATCCTGTACCTAAGACAGTTGAACATTTTCTGAGTTCAATATGCTCAATTTTACAAAAGTTAATACCGAAAATATTTACTTGTCTTTTTATGTTACGTATATTTCATAATCAACTATATGAAAAGAGCATAAATATAAAATTATATTTGTTGCACAAAAGAGTGCATCGTAATGAAATTTTGTAAGCTTGATTGGCAATGCACAATAGTTATAGTTATAAGTCGTTAGCGCGAAGAAAAAATAATTTGCATAACAGGAATAGATAGCGATCCAAATATTGCATTGAAAGTATTTTGTTTACAAATAATAAAGCGTACCTCAGTTCTTAAGGCGTTCACGATATTATCTACCTCATCATCGGCGAATAATTCGGAGATTTCGCCAAAAGCAAGCATATCGTTTATAAGTACCAGAAACTTTTCATCGGCGATATGAGAATCAGTCATCACGAAAGTTATTCCAATTCCTTTCAATCCAGATTTCAAATATAAACCTGATAGATCGCCTCTTAAATCAGTCATCGAATAACCTGTACGTAATTGTATCTGAAAAACCTAAAATGTGAAGGACTTTGATTAATTTTTATGTGAAGACATTGCTTATATGTTATGTATACGTGTTGATATTAATTTGAAGCTAATTAAAAAAAATTTGATCTATGAAATTCCACAGTTAATTTTTATTCTCCATCAATCTGACATTCTTTAAATAGCAGAAATTCACCCAAAATTTCACCACAGGAGCATTAAAAAGCTATTTAAACATCGTTTAGGATACTTCGTTTCAATTAAAAAATAATAAAATTTGATCTCTCCTTTGCACTCTTGTTATATCTGTTATATAACAATTCCTTATTTAATGTTATTCCAGTACTATCAAGTTCTAATTTTCACTTTACCTGAGAATTTAAGGAACATGATATAAACTATGTAGGTATAATTTCTTCACTTACTTTTTATCATAGTAATGAATTTTTCTAATATGATCCTATTTTTATTAGGAATTCAAAGAATATATTGTATACATGGAGTTCTTTGATGAAAACTACGAAAACAAAGCAATATCAGCAAGAAAAAGCAAATCAGCGAGAAAAAGGGGATTGCTCGTAAATCAACTGATTTAACAATTAATATTCAATATATATATATATATATATATATATATATATATATAATTTATATATTTCAATCTAAACTCAGCTTATTGATGAGAGATGATATAAACAAAAAAAAAAAAAAAAGAATGAATGGACTATTGTTTAGGCTACAGTAACTACTAGGTAGCCAACAATTCTAGAGTAAAATAATTTTCAATGGATCTATTGCTACAGAAAATATTGCATTATCTCATATCTGCCTGTTCGTCATATACTAATAATGATTAGAGGCAGCAGATATGTACGAGGGTGAGCCAAAAATTATCCGCACTGTCTCTGTAGAATTTATTTTAAGCAATTTTCAGAAATGACATACCTCATTTTCCTACATAACCGCCCAGCTTTGCAATACACTTGGTCCATCTGCTAAAGAGCTATTGTATTCCCTCATTAAAAAATGTTTTCGACTGAGCTGCGAGCCACGAATACAGCGCCGTATTCGCCTCTTCGGCAGTTGTTTCAGTACCATCTCCCACGAACTTTTCGAAACCCAAGTCTGTCGCGGAGTATTGCATAAACAGAGCTATGACTGATTTGCAAATGATTTGTTTCATAGTTCAATGCCACCTGTCTATTCGACAGAATCAGTTTACGTGCACTTTCGCTGTTGTTATCAGTCGTGGATGTGGACGACCTTTCGGTTTGTTACGCCCAGAGGCTTACTATAGGCCGTGTTCCTAACCGTCTCTCTGGGCACTATAGTATCGCTGACAAATCGCCTGACATGAGTGGCAAAATACATACAATGTAGGGACAAAGGCATAATCAGTCAAGCAGCGAGTTCCAGAAACATCGATTCAGACGTTATTTACCCATACAAAGAAGGTAACATATGTGATCACATGTGCCAACGGTGTCGTGATCCTAGCGTGGTGGGGGTCGTCTCTAAGAGAAGACAAAGGGAAAAATCGAAGGGCAATCAGTATCATTTGAGGATTCAAAAGGAATACCACGAGAGGTTCAGACGAACAAAACCCAGGTCGCTTAGTCTAACGAATATATCCAGAAATATAATAAAATTGTGTCGAATTGTAATTACAAACTAACTGTATCATTGTTAAATCATTTGTGACGTGTTCTTTATAATTTTAAATATTGTTGGAAATAGAAGATTATATTAACCCTGTTAATTCAAACTTACAATCATTTTAACTACCTCTATTATCTTAATCGAAACAGGGGAACGACTGATTCGTGGCGTCGATTATCAGAATCGTAGCGAGAATTTACGCCTCTCGCTGACGAGCTTTCTTCGCGATCGCCTCTCTCCGCGAACGGTCGTAACACGGTTCCTTCTTCATGACTGACACCTGTGCTACGTTCTTTAAACTTCTGTATCCATTCAAACACACTTGCTCTCGACAAAATACTTTCTTAATACTGTGCACAAAGTGTTCTATAAATATCGGCATCAGACACACTCTCCAACCACAAAATACGAATCACTGCATGCTGCTCTTTTTTCGTGCAAATCACAAGTGGGGCATCCACAAATGAATTGACGTAACACATTCAAACCCGAACAGCATTGACTTAAAGCATAGTGATGTTATACGAAAAGTGCAGATAGGACAGTACGGCCAACAGAAGTTCTAAATATAACTGGAATATAACTGAAGTGCGGATAAGTTTTGACTCGCTTTCCCCACACACGCGTAATTATTATTTTTTAATTTTATATGTAATGTGGAATATTGTATAACATGATAATAACTATGCACGGTCTAATTTTTTGAGTTATATACAAACGTATGTTTGGTAATATATATAAATAATAATAAGTAGTAGTAATCTAATTTACGATACACTTACAAAATCGCATGAAATAAGAATTAAGTCATACTAGCGTTACCAGCAATCTCACGGCAGCCTAATATTAATCTAATCTAACCTATGACTCATTGCTTTATCTTTTTCTACTTACATCGAAGATAATTAGCATCAATAGGTCAAGTTTAGGTCGGGATATATAAAATTATAACCACCCATGTGCCAGAATGAAGTACAACGAAAATTAGATTTAATTGAAATTTTTTGTAAATATCTCGGAAACGAAAACTAAGTGGCGATTATGTTTATAGAAAAACGTCGTTTAGAATATGAATCTTGATAATACATTTCTAGCTCGTTGAAATTTTCTAGACGTATAATTACCTTTATTATTCTATCACTTTGTTAATTGTTCACTTTTTACATTTCTTTCATAATAGGTAAATGTTTCACTTTTCGTGTCTGAGAAGGTGGTGATTTTTATGGAAAATTCGCACAGGTACTCAACTCTTCTTAATGATAAGGGTTAGTTAGAATTGCATGGTGTTAGGAATTTTACAAATAATTATTGCAGAATTACCTCTAAGCCTGCGATGAAAGACGCAAGGCTAGAAAGGGATTGCTTTCCGCTTCCTCCAACACCAACAAGCAATGCGTTTCCTCTTGGTGACTCCAGAATGCGATTTATTTGACAAACCTGGTACATTGCATCTTCGAATAAAACCAGATTCATTGCCGCTACCTATTCGAAGGTAAAAAATAAATAATTTGATTAGAAAACAGAATAGTAACATATATAAAAAATTCGAATATTCCAATTAGAATAAATATAGCTTTTACTTGTTTTATCAATTAATTTTGATTCAAAAAACATATTTGAACTGGAGATAAAAATGTGTTTTATTTACAAAGGTTCTTAATCACGCATTAGAAATTAATTTATTTATTTTTACAATCGAAGAGTACAAGTAAACAAAGTTGTGTGAAAAACAATGTTTCATGTACCAAAATATTGTATGTAAATATTGCTTATGTACAGCATGTAATCTATATGTCAAAGTTAGCAAGTATGTTGTAAGAAAGATGAAGTTTTATATTATCGATAAGATAAAATCTAAATTTAACCTATCTTGTAGCAAACAGAATTATAATCTGTATTTCACATCTGAATGTGACATTATATATTTCTCATGTGATATTATTTTGTTTGTCACATTCTATACTAGAGGAACGTTGATTTTGAGCTATAGTCAAAAGATTTATAAATTGTCATAATTTTGAATGTTTATTTTCACAATGACTATAATTTGTTTTATTGTAACATTTGACAAAACTATTAAGCTGAATATTATTTATATTTTTTATATGATATATTATATAATTTATATTTTAAATATAAATTGTTATTACCAGTTCGTTATAATTAACCAGAGCTTCATCCAGTAACTTTGTCAATTGCTGCCAATCTTTTATTGGCATATATTTTGGTTCACCGATTCCTTCCGCAAAATGACAATATATTATTGGTCCAGCAAATACTACATTTTCGTCCATTTCCTGTGATGATAAATGATATTATTAAATTTATCATTATCAAAAATTAAATTAAAAATATACATAACAAAGACCTATTTACTTCTCTTTTATTTATAATAATTAATACTCTCCTTTATTTGTAATAATTAATACGACTTTTTCAAACTTACAGAAATATTTTTACGAAGCGACTCCTTCAGCAATTGCTGAAAGGCTTTTTCATCTTCAGCACTGATTAATTTATCCGAATACACTCTTGTTGCTTCGTGAACATACAATCTGATCAAATGATTTCCAGTCGGAACAGCCTCACCATGTGCAAACAGTATGCCCTTAAAGAAAGAATAAACCTTTTTTATATCAAATATATATTGTTAAAAATAATATTAAATATTTTTTTCATGAGAGTTAATTCTAACGTCACGTAATTTTTATCTCAATAAGTTGAATTTCATGGTAACTACTTCAGTTGCTAACAGCGTTCGACATGTATACACGTCAATCCAAAACTTTATTTCGGTGCGGTTGAATACTTGCATACTTGTCGTGTAAAATCAAAAATTACCATTTGCTATAAAAACTCAAAATTTATATAATACTTTACTGTGTATATCGGCTATTCCTCCAATTCTTTTGTGTATTTTATTCTATTATCTTTTGGCAATTTTTCAGTTTTTAATAACAATAACCTTTCCAACGATCCATGAATCGTCAATTTTGTAATCCAACGCAACTCCAACTTCCCCGTGAAGATACCATTTCCTGATGAGACAATATTTAGTAAATGTGGAATAAGAAATATAGGTAAGGAATATTTCCCGGCACACGAAAATCCACACGCATTAAGAGACAGTTCGTGCAGGATGATGCACTACCACATTCTACCAACGCCGTACAAGAGCACTTGACGAGTTGTTTTGGAAACAGATAGTCGGTCTAGGAGGATCTGTGCTTTGGCCTGTTCAGTCCTAAGATTTAAATCTTCTCTACTTTTAGTACAGGGATACAGGAAGACACAACACAGTAAAGTCGGGCTCTGTTTACAAGAAAACGGAGGACATATCGAACATCTGTTGTATGTAAGTTGTTGTGTTTTTTGTGGACACCTCCAGCAGAGGCAATCGCGGTGTGTGTGCGATTTTGTTGTGGACGATCCCTACGACTTGTACGAGATAAGCTGCCGAGATATGTGTCGTTCGGATTGAGGATCATCAGATTAGAAAGATCTATCTATATTAGATTTTGGATTTATGTTGGATAAGCTAAATAAGATAAAATACCATAATGACCGATTCAGCGGTCCGTATAAATATAAACCTAACAAAATCCAGTCTTTTCTTTTTATACGTGGGGAAATCCTCATAGCTACCGCGCTTCGCGTTCTCCTACACAGTTTACGACATAGTCAAGTGTAGGCATGTTCGAAGAGTCTTTAATTTTGATTTACTCGTAAATAAAGCTTTATATTGAAAAATATTACTGTACTAACGTCACCAGTTTGGAAACACTTTACACAAAGAAGCATATTAATTTTAAAAGATAAACTGTAGCAAATTATTTCTATGGTTTTAATTAAGCTTTTGTCATTTTAATTACTTGCTTTGTTGAAATAAATCTTACTTGAAAGATGTTTGAAAGATCACGTAGATTAAATACGTAATGAAATTTGACTGCTGTTGGTAGAAATGTTGTTGAAATTTTGTGGTGACAGTACAATGCTGCATTTAATAATGATTCTGCAATTTTTGTCAATGCTAAGTTAAATTTGTTGGTAGGATTCATCAGGTGTTGTTCTAGCATTTGGCTGTAGATCAATATTAAATTGTCTTCGGTTGGAAAACTGCAATAAAAAGAATCTTTCAGTTGATAGAAAAAGATTTTTGTAATAATAACTTACATATAAGCTATATTTCTAAAAATCCTATATACATATACTATATCATATACAGGGTGAGGCACGTAAATTGTGACAGCTGAATATTTTTTTTTTTATTATTTAATTTGTACTTTGCAATTTGTCCAGCTGGACATTTGGTAAATTTGTCTAACTTAATTGCTAAATAACAGGTGGACGGCTGCCTCCAGCGGGATACCGTCATGGAGTTTGTCTATATTATTTCTTTAGTGAGATCAGTGGGGTGTTTTCTCTCTAGTATTTTTTTTTTTTAGGAGAGTTTTGCTCATTTCAGCAGTTAACTGATTTTGATGTGTTGCCTTTCTTTCCTTGTATTTTTCTGGGTACCTGCTGACTTCTTTGAGCTTTGGTACTTTTAGGTCTTTAGGTATATCCTCGTTTCTGACATACCATGGGACGTTGACTATTGTTCCCAGTATCTTGGGGTGTAGGGACTCTAGTTTATTTACGTGACTAATTGCTGCTGTCGCCCATAATGGTATTCCCTAAGTTCAAATTGGTTTTATTATCATTTTGTAAATTTTTAGTTTATTTTCTAAGCTGAGTTTAGATTTCAGACTAGTTAGCCAGTACATTTGTCTTCTTTTTATTAGCATTTTGTCTATAATTGATTCAGTATGTTACTTTCATGTAAGTTCTGTGTCTAAGTGGAGTCTTAGTATTTAACCTGCTTTTTTTGTGTTATGTGCGTACCATTCAATTGGATATTAGGTGGTTTCCGTTTCCGTATTGTAAATGTAATATGGTCAAATTGACTGGGGTTTACTTTTATCTTGCAGTCATTTTTCTATTTTTCTAATACGCTCTGGTATTATCATGACTGCTGTTTCTGGATTAGAGAGCTTGTGTTACGTCGATGGCACGGGGAGTAGTGAAATTAAGAAATCACTGGTCGTTTCCTCGTGTCATTCCAATGATTTCGCTTAGGTTTAAACGTTTCAAGAGCAAGGTAAGAAAAATTCAGACTTTAGATATGGTGGCAGAGTTTATTATGTGAATTCAACAGAGTGACGGTGAAGAATGTTAGAACAGAGTGTGATATGACGACTCTCGATTGACAACTCTTGTCTCTTGACTCTCTGGTGGCTAACTGAAGATCAACTGCTGCGGTGCTGAAATACATCGATGGCCGTCAGCCCTGAGGTGTGATTTTGGTTTAGGACGTGTAGGGTGCCAAAGAAATACTCGGTGGTGTTTAACAGTATATTTATTAAGAATTCTGGCTTTCCACTCTTTACGTATCTGTCTCGGTTACAACTCAAGTGCTTTCTTGATACGATTCGTTTCTTTTTGTCGCCCCTCAATATCCCTACTACGCACGCCTTCCTTAGGCGCCCCGACCGTTGCCATCTAGGCCTTCTTTCAAATATTCCGCGGAAGGACGGTATAGATATCGATGGCCCATTAGACCTGTCGGCACTTACACGTCAGTGATATTTGTATGGACGAATCCATTGGAAAGTTTTGTTGTCTAGTGCCCCTACTGCCCTATTCAAGTTTTCCGACCCATTCTGTTTGTCGGCATTTGCGTTTTATAGCCGACATTGTCTGTCTGTCTACATCTTTTTGCGTTACTATAATAGAGAACAGAGAAACCGTTTAACAGTGACACTTGGCTAGTACAGCCATATCGTTCGTGAATGTTAGTATTTTGTTGTTGGTAATCGTACGCAATCCAGTGAAACTAAATAGTTTTAAAATTGAAGTAGACCAGGAAATTAGAGTATTATGATGGTGCAAGTCGAAGGGGTCTGATTTCCTACACGAAAGTAAGTCGAGGATAAAGTGACAATTTTAGACACAAGACTTGGTTCTCCAGAAAATCTATACTTATTATACTATTATACTTTTTAAGTATACGCGTACCCACATGACGCAACATCACAATCCATTGTCTGGAAGCCAGGAAAAATTTCATATATATCTGAATGCACGTCTAAAAATACCACTCATTCATACATGTACGTTTTCTTAAATATTTCGTCCAGGTGGTATTTGATGTAAGGTGGCCGAGAAATACTCTCGATGTTCAACAATATAATTTATTTAACAATCAACAATCCTCGTTTCTCAACTATGTTTGCTTTGCTGTTACACTTGACGCATTCTTCTGAATATTCCGCCGAAGGAACGTAAGGATGTGGACGGCACATTAGGCATGTCGGTCTTAAGCTTTGATGATATTACGCTTTGTGTCGGGAAGTCGTCAAAAAGTTCCGTCAAGTGTTGCCCTATTGCCTCCTTGATAAGAAATAACAAAATTAATTGTTTCAGCCAACGCTCATACCGCGTTGAAAATACTCGTTCTCGTCCGATCACGAAAGTCAAGCAGCGCTGGGCACGGGTAGTACTTAGATGGGTGACCGCTTGGGAACTCCGTGTGGTGTTGGCTTTTTTTACTTTTCTTAACATTTAGCCAACCGAACGGGCAGATCTCTCCTCTGTGAAGAACATCCTTGAGTGCCGCGATTTCTTTTTTGTTGTTGTTATTATCAGTTATTGTTTATCTGGCATTTTTCCCAATTAATTGCAACTCTTTTTCTGCTTTTATAAAATACAGTATATAATATAATACACAAATTTAGTGTTCTTAAAATTAATTAAAATGTTATACTATCAGTTATGAATAAATATGGTTATAATCGAACGATACCACACTATGAAAAAATATTAAAATGCATTATGAATTTTTAACTTCACGTTCAAGTCGTGTCATTTATCTTTAGTCATCTTCAGTGTTTTTAATTTTACCTGTATCTTTTTATACTTTTAATATATACCTTTAGTTTGATGGTTTGTGTAAACAATATGTGAAATCGTTAAACATAATCATTACCGCAAAATATAATTGACCACTTAAATAATTTTTAGACTTCTTTGTTTTTCAAGTATTAGTGAATATTAGTCCTCGTTATTTGGAAAAATGCACGGTGGACAACGTACAGGTTGTCTTGTGCGGGCGCGGTGGATAGAGAAGCGTATAGCTCGCTCTGGCGCGTGTGGTTGGCTAAGTGTTAATAAGCTTTCAATGTACAAAAAAAGATTATTTGTAAAAATATGTGTGCAAAAATGAACGATATAACGTATGAGATTAGTCCCGTTATACTAAAACATTTCTATTTCTCCATGTTTAGGTTATAGATTATTAAAAATAGATTATTAAGGAAAGTAAAAAAGATTGGAAAACTGAAAGGACCAACATCAGGCGGAGTTTCCAAGCGGCCACCCATCTAAATACTTTCTTCATCTTAACTTTCGTTACCGGACCAGAACGAGTGCTTTTTTAATTTTTAATTATATCGTTTACTGCCCAAGAGAATACAGATTACATATGTCATATATTCAATAAACAAAGAATTTCAGTTGTGAAGTGATTGAGAAGCGCCAAACTTTTGTCAATTGAACGTCCGATATCTGTAGTGCTTGCAACTCTGCAAGTATCTCTGTCTCAGAAAAGCTGTTTAAAATGTTTAGTGAGACAGTGTGATACTTCTTTAATTTGGGTGTATATGCGTAAAAGGCTGTCTTAGCTGCAATTAGAATTTCTTTCGCTTTGTTAAAGTCTGGTATCTTTCGTAGGAATAGCACGAGTTGAAAAATGACATTTTACATTTTGAACGTCTTTTTCACCGCGCTCAGGGAATCATCGCCCTTCGGTTTGTATCATAATTTTCGGCACATGTGTTTTTCCATTCTTTCAAACTACATTCTTATGTATAATACTTGTATATTCTCTAATTCCGAATATTGAATACATGTAACATTATTGGAAAATATAAACAAAGCAATATATAAGTCAGCGTGTATGCGAGAATGATACAACGTATGGTGACAATCGTTTGATTCTAAAAAAATATTTTCTTTAAGTATACGATCATAGCTTATTAACACTTAGCCAACCACACGCGCCAGAGCGAGCTATACGCTTCTCTGTCCACCGCGCCCGCACAAGACAACCTGTACGTTGTCCACCCTGCATTTTTCCAAGTAACGAGGACTAATATTCACTAATACTTGAAAAACAAAGAAGTCTAAAAATTATTTAAGTGGTCAATTATATTTTGCGGTAATGATTATGTTTA
Source organism: Bombus soroeensis (assembly GCA_014737365.1). NCBI lineage: Eukaryota > Metazoa > Arthropoda > Insecta > Hymenoptera > Apidae > Bombus > Bombus soroeensis. The sequence continues at coordinate 366 of JACXIL010000040.1, read as the reverse complement.
ACGATTTCACATATTGTTTACACAAACCATCGAACTAAAGGTATATATTAAAAGTTTAAAAAGATATAGGTAAAATTAAAAACATTGAAGATGACTGAAGATAAATGACACGGCTTGAACGTGAAGATAAAAATTCATAATGCATTTTAATATTTTTTTACAGTGTGGTATCGTTCGATTATAAGTTTATTTAGTCATAATTGATAGTGTAACTTTGTAATTAATTTTAAGAACATTAAATTGGTGTATTTTATTATATACTGTATTTTATAAAAGCAGAAAAAGAGTTGCAATTAATTGGGAAAAATGCCAGATAAACAACAACTTTTTTTTTTTTTTTTTTTTTTTTTTTTTTTTTTTTTTTTT
>JACXIL010000038.1:0-66900 GCA_014737365.1 Bombus soroeensis | reverse complement strand
ATTAATCTTTAATAATAAAATAAATATTTTAGAATATGAAAATTTCTCTTTTGAGTAAAACTAGAAGAGGGCGCATTTGTTTCTTAAACGTGTTTGTTACTACCTGTTGTAGCTTTTAAAAAACACCTTGTATCAAATTTATTTAGCATTGAAATTTATTTTACGTCCTGGAAAACAAGGTGAAATTTATTATTGTACGCATATATATGATTGTTATGAAACAAATTTTATAAAAGAAAGAAATTTTTATATCTTTATATCTTAATACTCAAAATGCCAGCTGATCAAATACAATACTCTGAAAAATACAACGATGATAAATATGAATATAGGTTTGTACGAAAGAGTAGTTAATTCATGTTAAAATATTTTAAACCATTAAAGTATTAAAATTTATAAAGTATCTTTAACATATAACTTTATAAAATATATTAATTTTAATTTAATATATTTGATATATTTGGTTTTAATTTATCTATGCTTGACCTTACATTACATTATTTCATTTGAGAAATACATTAAGAGAATTACTTTATATTATATTCTTATTTTCCTTATTTTCTGTGTTCATTTGAAAGTAAATATTTCAAATTATATATGTAGTAAAGGAAGAAATAATTTAGAACTAATTTATTATTTGTAAGTAAAATAACAATTTTAATTATATAATAATTACATAATTAAATAAATATAATTATAATAAGAATTAGTTTATAGCTATAGTTACTCAACATTTATGTTTTTACAGGCATGTTATTTTGCCAGTTGATTTAGCAAGACATGTTCCAAAAACTCATCTTATGTCAGAAACAGAATGGAGAAATTTAGGAGTTCAACAAAGTCCAGGCTGGGTACATTATATGATGCATGTACCAGGTATAAAAATAGACATGCTTGTACATGGTGACTTATTAAAATATTAACACAATCTCATTCAGTTCAATTATAGTTAGTATAGTTTCCTATGTATATCTGTTACATTTTAGAACCACATGTACTACTGTTTCGTAGACCAAGGAATGATGTTTTAACAAATACAAGAAACACCTCTTTTCAAAGAGAATATCAAAGTGTATATTGTGTTTAAAACAAATTTCTAGGAACTTTCAATACTATTTATAATAGATTCAAAGCATAATAAGTTAATACAAGTTAGCATAATTATACAATTCATGTAGAAAAGTTATAGAATTCTTGTGGAATTTTTATAGAACATACTGTCATGTATGTAATTTTGTGCGTAAGAAAGAAACTTATAATGTTTTGTATGCTTAAGTCAAATATATACAATTAATATTTATAAAATTATAAAAATAACAATACAGAGGTAATTACTGTACAGAATACAAAATGAATTCTACATAATAGTATGTTCATTAATTCAATTTTTGTATAATATTAAGTAATCTTTTTTATGGTTGTGAATTTGAAAATGAAGTACCTATATATAAATCTAAAACTACATTGAGACTGTGATAAATTTATAAATATTGAAATTCGCTATTTTTACAATATACAATATAGAAAAGAAATTTCATATACTTATATAACTTTTACAATACTTCACAATCATAAAATTTATATTTACAAATATACTAGTATGTATGTAATCATATAATAAATTAGATATTTCACATAGTATGTAATAGTATCCATCACATATCACTATTAAAATATATTTTCAAATATACCTTTTGTACTTTATTATTTATTGTTTTAAATTACTATATTTGTATAAGTAATATAGTATAAATTAATATGTAATATTACAATGCTACAAATAATTTAATACATATAATTAAATTTTGAAATAATATAAACATAATATAGTTTTATGTATTATAAATAATGTAACATTAGATATATCATAAACTTCTATAAAAATTGCAAAATTAAAAAATAAATGAATTATGATAAAATTCCAAGAAGTTTATCCATGAGTATATAATGAGGAAATATTTCTTATCTTATCCAAACAATCATAAATTGAAGTAATTGAATCATTGTACAATTTACATTTAATACTATTTAAATTGTTACATACAGTTATTCAGAACTATATAATTGTTTATAAATTTAGATAATAGAAATTATAGAAGAATTTGTAGCAGAATTTATTAAAAGAAGGTAATAAGAAACACAAATCAGAAATGAATATCTTCAAAATATTTCATATATTTCTTATATTTCTACAAAGAGAATTTATAGAAAAATTTGTTTTTAATATTTTCTAAAAAAACTAGTTCGTAAGACCTTACATAGAAGTTAATTGAAAATGATAAAAATCTTAAAATAATAAGGATGTTAAACGTGATACAAGTTAGTAATAATTTATTATTCTATTTACTAACAATTTATTTCGAATTAAAGGATATATATAAGTTGAAGATAGGATATAAGAAGATAATAAATAAACACAATATTTAGTATATGATATTAATTCTATATTTTAAACAAATGACTAATAACAAGAAGTGACATTAAATTAAAATTTTATCCTAAAGGAGCAACTTCAGTCAGTTTAAACCAATGACCACATTCACAGCGGCGTGGCTGACCTTCATGCAACCACATCCAATTCACGTGTGCATTATCTTCTTCACAAAGGCAACCAACAACACGACTTTTGAATGCACTTGGTACTAAATTTGGATTGTCCTTTGTGCTATCACGCAATATTTCTATGGCCTTCATGTGATATGGATCCTGAAATAAGATAATAAATTATCAATAATAACAACTAATTAAGATATTTACAGGAAGGATAATTTATAATTCTGAACTTTCATGTATAATATTTTATTTTTATAATACACATGCAAAGATGTGTTGTAAAATAATTTTAATATGTCTCACAAATATAAAAGATATATTCAATAAATATGAAAATATATTGATAAATTTATTTGTTCTAATTTACATTTTATGGGCTGAACTTGATTTTAGTTGATTTAACAATATTTCATATAGATATACATACATAATGACAATAGATCAAAGATTTACATCAGAATATGCACATCAAATTACTTTCTCTCTTATTAACTTTAATTTAATTTTTTAATCAACTTAATTAATTTGTGATAAAGTTCAGAAGATAATTATAGTTTGCAAATAACATAAAAAATTTGATTTAAAAAATTTATTTTATAGAATATCTTATTAATATATGTAAATTTCGAAGTGTGACATTAATTCGGAAAATTATTAAATATAGAAACTTACAAAATCGCCAGCAGCAGCAGCAAGTAATTCACGTTTTTCCAAACCCGTGGCTAGTTCTAGCGGATCGGGAAATGCTGAAACAAGAATTTCGTTAGAAAAAATTGAATTTTGTACTTAACATAAGTCAAAAATTATGTAAAATCAATAAACTACATTTTCATATTACGTAACAAAAAAACGCAGCACACTTAAATATTTCTAATATTATTTAAAAAATTATATTACTATCTTTCTCATTCTCTTTTGCATATCTCACAGCATTGCGGTAAAATTGTCGTCGACATGTCTGAAAAATAGTACGACTACATAACCATGCCATTTTGCCAAGTATACGTTATATGGCTAATACTTCGTCGAAAGGAAACGTCTCTTCACAGCACAAACAATTCGTAGATAAGCTGCTGCAGAGTGTCAACCCTATTTTAACGATACTATTCGATCGATTAGTTAAGTTGATTACAGCGCCATATGACGACCTACAGCGCCAAATTAAACGATTTAAATATAGTTTTACGAAACTGGATATGTACTTTATATAATTTAACTTATTAATATTTTTATATAATTCAAAAATAAATATTATATTATAAAATTATGAAAGGAAAAGAAAAAACGCGTATATGTATATACGTAGCTACGTTTCTTCATAGTTACTAGGCAGGGATTTTAGATACTATATAAAAATTTAAATTATTTTATGGTAAATATCATAATTATTTCCTAGTTTTTATAATCAATTAAACATTCCATGTAGATTAATATACTTTATGGTATTGGAAGTTAACTTGAAACGGTCTCTTAGTTTATTTTATATTTCCCTGTAATTTTTATGTATGTAATTGTTTTGATTATTTTTTTTCTAAACGTATTTCTGAAATTTTAACATTATCCAAATACTGTCAAAAATTATGAAACATGAAATGTTAATTAATTGTTATTGATACATTGCATAATTATATTTTTGTAGATGTTTACTTTGCAAATATATTTAAACAAAATGGGCAATCTGAATATTCATTTACATTACTAAAATTGCAATAGAAAATAACGATATTAAAATATGTATAAGACATTAATCGTTTAATAATTATTAAAGTTTCATATCTACATAACCTTACTTCCTTGTTTGAAGTAACATTTCACAAAAGGCAAGTCCACATTCCTTACATTTGATTGGCTATTGCAGTTAACTGATTATTACAGAAAAAGCGGTGCATTCTTTGATGACGTAATTTTTATTCTAAATATAAAACGAAGAATTAATATACAACCAGTAACACTGATGTGTGTATTTTCTATAAAGTTTCATTTCAAAAAGTATTAATAATATTAATGATACACAACAATAATTTTTAGTTTAGAAAAATACTAGGTATTTTTTAAAATAATCTGTAATATATAACGTTCATATTTTTTTTAATTAAAAGAAAAAGGAAGTAACGACAATTAATAAATTAGCTCTTCTTTATCATTAAAGAATGCCAGGGTAAGCACAATTATTTCTCTTCCGAAACATAGTGTTATAGGATATCTTCCACCAGCAAAATTAATTTCCAGGTATATTATTTTAAATCCGTTATTATGAAATATTGTAAGACATTCGAAACGTTAACTTGAATATAATATAAATACTAATACAATATGCTGCATTTATGCAATTTTATATTTATATATTGTAAAAGAAAAGTTATCTTTTTATGGCGATGATAGTAAAAATAAATTATTTTTACATATTATTCAATTTTAAAGATATCATATGAAATATTCATTACACTAGGCGCTATAAATCGTTTTTTTAGTTTATACAAATGTCGTGAAAATAAATTTTTCAGTTTTTGCGTATTTTATGATTTTTCGTCATATATATTACATATATGTATAACATGTCCATATTAATTATCTTTAATCTACATTAATTTTCTCATTTTTTAAATATTGTACATTTGCAATAAATTGGGAAAACTTAAATGTATTATATGAATTTAATCATTTTGAAACAAAGAAGAAGGAACAACCAAAAGAAGGAGAAGAAACTATAATATTAACTTTTAAGTCCAATTTTAAAGTAGTTTTATATATATTAGAATAATAGTTGGTTAGTCCCATTAATAATATAAACTTTATATAAAAAGTGTTACAGGGATGTCTTTGGATAATATGTTCTGTTCTCGATGTAGAGAAGGTTTTGTGCCTCATGAAAAGATTGTTAATTCAAATGGAGAGCTATGGCATCCTCAATGCTTTGTGTAAGGATATTTTATTATTATTGGAAGTTATTATATTAAGTTTGTATTTGTATACATTTATATTATGTTTTTATGTAATTTACATATTGCTTAAAAGTTATATCAATTGTAATAAAAAATATTTTATTAGATGCGCACAATGTTTCCGTCCATTTCCAGATGGAATATTCTATGAATTTGAAGGGTACAAATATTGTGAACATGATTTCCATGTCTTATTTGCACCTTGTTGTGAAAAATGTGGTAAGTTGTTTTAATTATTTATTACAATATGACAAATACTTAAATTTTAAAAAATAATGTACTAATATAGAACTCATAAAAACACTTGTAAGATAGAATATAATTATACTATATAATTATATAGGAGAATTTGTTATTGGTCGTGTAATAAAAGCAATGAATGCTAATTGGCACCCAGGATGTTTCCGTTGTGAAGAATGCAATGGTGAATTAGCTGATGCAGGATTTATTAAATGTCAGGGTAGAGCTTTATGCCATACATGTAACGCACGTGTCAAGGCTGGGGCACTTGGAAAATATATTTGTCATCAGTGCCAGTATGAATTTTGATTTTTAAAGTTATATATGTATTATTTAGCTATTGTATATCATGTATATAATATTATACAACTTTTAGTGGTGTAATTGATGACAAACCTCTCCGTTTTCGTGGAGAACTCTATCATCCATATCATTTTAATTGTACTGCTTGTGGTATAGAACTTAATTCAGATGCTAGAGAGGTTAATTCTAGACCAGGATATGCTGCCAATGAAATGGTATGTATCTATAACTGTGTTGTCTTTAATTATTAGTATTATCTTTTACTTAATATATTAGTACTTAGTATATTAATAATTCACATTTTGATTATTAACATTTTCAGAATGAGCTATACTGTTTGAGATGTCATGATAAAATGGGAATTCCAATTTGCGGTGCATGTCGACGTCCGATTGAGGAACGAGTAGTAACTGCTCTAGGTAAACATTGGCATGTTGAACATTTTGTTTGTGCAAAATGTGAAAAGCCGTTTTTAGGTCATCGACATTATGAGAAAAAAGGTTTAGCTTATTGTGAAACACATTACCACCAACTTTTCGGTAATTTGTGTTTTGTATGTAATCAAGTAATTTCTGGCGATGGTTAGTATATTATTCTATAAATTTTATTCTAATTTAAGAAGAAAGTAAATATATAATATATATTGAATTTTTCAGTTTTTACAGCTTTGAATAAAGCATGGTGCGTACATCATTTCGCCTGCGCATTTTGCGATCAAAAAATGAATCAAAAAACTAAATTTTTTGAATTTGATTTAAAACCCGCCTGTAAAAAATGTTACGATAAATTTCCACAAGAATTGAAAAAACGTATGCGCCGAATGTATGATTTAAATCCTAAAAGACTACCAGCTTAATCATATAAGCAACATATGTCAGCTTATGGTTAATTGAATGTAAAATGAAATATCTCTTAATATTATCAATGAAAGTTTATGTTATTGTATTATAACGTCATACTTACGCCTTAATTGCTAACATTATTTTATGTTAAATCATTATATTTAAACTCTGCATTAATCATAATAATTATTTTAATATATCTATATAAATATAGAATATTTTTAGTGTTATATGCATGAATTTTAAAGTGCCTCATTGTTATAAATGAATTGAATAACTGCATTTATATATAAAAATATATTTTACACATCAAAAAGATACTCGAACCATTATTAATAATACTCAAATTTTATAAAACAAATTGCATATAGAAAATTCGATAATATTGTATAAAAATTAAATGAAAAATAAACACCGAGTTATGATATTTGTATTTGTTTATCTCAATATTTTAATCGTGATATTAATGTAACATAATAGACATAACATATGAAATGGGGATAGATTAATTAACCGTCCCAGTACGAGTGTCGATTATAATTGATCACCTCGAATGTGTTCCCAGCGTCAAACGTCGACTGAATATCGGCTGAGGTCAATTTGACTGTCAATTGTCAACAATACGCTACGCTACACAATTGTTCTTGCCCGTAGCGCGCGACCGTCAAATGACAATATCTGGAGAACAAGCGCCGTATCGAAGAAGTTAGATAAAAGTAACAATCACGTTACAAGAAATATAATTTAATATAATAAAGTACAATTTATTATTAAATATTGTACACAAATTAAATATCTTTTTTAATGTTTTATGTTTTTATACAATGTACAGATATAAAGAAAGAACATTTGAGAGAAAAATTAATTAAGTAATTGATATAATTATGTCTTTCTATATACGATAAAGTAATTAAACTATTAACATTGATGTTATACTATCAAAGACTTCTGCCTTTCACCAATTAAATGAAATTTTTATGCTTTGCTTGATTTTTATCTATTTTTTATATATCTTGATATAATACCACAATTGGATATAATTATTGTTTTAAATGGTTTTCCTGTTTTTGTACCAAATTCTTCAATCTAAAAAATATCAGATATATTATCATGTGGTCATGTTCAAAATCATTACTAAGTACTCTTGAATCAATTTTATTTTTGAAATCTGTTATATAAATAAATCTATAGAAAGTTCTTGCAGTACAGTAATTAAACTTTTTATTTATTTCTTGGATTTATAGATCCATGTATACTAAAAATTTGCATATTTAACGTTTCAAAATATTTTACTGTGATTTTCTGCGGTACAGTTTTAATTAATTGTTATATAATTCTAATTTTCCTTATTTTATACAAAGATGTATTAAATAAAAAGTATGAAAGAAGGTACAGTTGTTCTTTTCCAAATTTACATTAATTTATTAAAAGATAATTATATAAGTAACAAATATTCTTCATATATTTAGAAAAATTTAGGAATGAAGATGTCTTTATTTTAATGTAATTGAAATAAATTTACCTTATAAATGTTTGAGAAACCTGCAATCACTTTCCCAAAAACTACATTTTTCCCATTTACTGTTTCCAATTGTCTAAAAGTAAGATTAAATTTGGAATTGCATGTATTTTCAGTTTCGTTACACATGGACAAAATTCCGGGACCAGCATGACCTAAGTTGTAATTCTCATGCTCAAATGATTCACCATATATGGACTTTCCTCCACATCCATTAAGTTTTGTAACGTCTCCACCTTGACACCAATAACCGGATACAATTCGATGAAACGGTGTGTTCCTGTTAGAAAAAGCATTGTTTTCCTTTTAGTTAAAGATGTAGTTTTATCTCCATTTAAAAAATATTATTCATTTAGAAAAGTAGACCTTTTTAGATATCTTTTCCGGGTATCTCTTCAGTTCTAATATATTTTTCTAAAGAAATCGGCTTAAGGATTTATATATATATATATATATATATATATATATATATATATATATACATTTGTAATAATAATATCATAAAAATAATATTTTGAACAAATGTGTCTTAAGTAAAATTTTGCAGGAGGAAAACACAGATCTTCTTTCTTTTATTTTTTTTTAATTTAATGTTGTCAAAATATGTGTATTTTACTTTTATTTACTTGTACGATAAGCCATTATATCCACGACATAATTCCGCAAAATTTGTACACGTTCGAGGTACAATATCATCATAAAGTTCAAAATGAATGGATCCTAATTTCTGATCTCCTTGGATTTCAATTTCAAAAAAACATTTAGTTCGAATAGATGGATTTATATGTTTTAGCAATGATAAATCTGTAATTATGCAATGATCTTGTGGAGATTGCAATCCAATGGTATGTGTTGTAGGTTCTTTCTGATATCTATAGAATTTAATCATCAATATAATATAAACATTTACATTACGTGTAATGTGTAATAATAATATGATATAAAGTTTATCTTTTATTTTATTACATTTCATTATTGTGTTTTTATCTCTCAATTGCATTTTTAAAATTCTATTCTAGCTTTCAAAATTCTATGCTCTGAAAATTTAAGATTAATACAAAGTAAAGTTGAATTTCACAATTAACAATGGAATGGAAAGAATAAAGCTTTTTAAGATATGGATACATGTCATATTGATTTTATTAAAATTATAATAAGATAGAAAGAGATATAAAAAGATAGAAATAAAAAGCTAGTGTTCTTTTAATTAAAAATTTTAAAAAATAATGTAACTTAAATTTTGTCATAATTATAATTTAATTAAAATTAATTTCGAAATTGTTTTGCATAAAACTTTAAAAACGAAAATATATATTCATGAAATATTTAAGAAATAATTTACCTTTTATTGTGTTCCATTTTCATTTTCATTTCTTTCCAATCTTGTAAAAATTCGGCAGTAGGATAATTAGTACTTGCTCTACGAATTTTTCGCAATAAATTTTTATTTTCTTTCATGACTTGTGTATTTTTTAATTCCTGATTATCAAGTTTTGATTTATATTTTACCTTTGGTAACCAGCAATCGATATTTGCCTATAATTTGGATACATCATGAATTTCAGTTTAATTTAAAAGCAGTTAATATATTGTTGCAGTTAATTATATTAAACAAAAAGGATTAAAAGTTTAAAACCTATTTTTCATAATTATCGCTTCGTTTTTTATCATTATTGCAGTATTTTAAATAATACATTCAATACTTTTACTAGAAAATTGCACATATTTTTATAAAACATATATGATTATATACTTTATACAATACATGTTTATAATTATTAAGATTACTTATATTACAATACTAAATATAAACATAGTAAGAAATTATGTGGTAGTATTAAGTATAAGACATATCAATAGTAAAATATATTAGTATAAGTATACAAAAAGATAGAAAATAATGAGGAATACAAAATATGTATTACAGAAATAAAACTTTTATACTTACCCTTAATCGAGTAATTATATTCATTCGTCTTAATAATTTTATATTTTGCTTGTCGATTTCTCTTATTCGATTTATGTCACTTATCATATTATGCGGTTTATAATATGCGGACACTTCAAATCTTGGAGGCTTATTATCGACTTTAGCTACAGCCTGTGCGATTCTTCGTTTATATTTTTTATATGTTTTTTTATCCATAGCTTTTATTCTTTGGAATGGTTATTACTTTTTTTATATTATTTTGTTACAGTTCATTTAATATATGAACATGATATTATTATATGTCAAGTTAAAACTTGAATTTATAAGAATATAAGAATTATGGTAACGGTTCAAGATATAAAATTATTACATCGCTATAATTATTATAAAATCTTTTTATAAGCATTATTCTATCATTAAACATTACCGTATTTAATAAAGTAATATCAATATGTAATGTTTTGTTTTTAAGTTAAAAATCTATAAATCGCAAAGGGGTTACAATTTATAATAAAATTTAATTGATATTTCAGATTATAATTTGACAATATTGCAAAATTAAAATCTTTTTATACTGAAAAATTATAATTTTTAATTTATATGTCATATTAAATTCTTGTTAATTTAATTTCCTTCTTTAATGTTTTTTTTTTATTGTGTTAAATACATAATTAATGATCTTGCCAACTATAAGAATTTAAAACTATTTTCTGGTGACTAGTGATTTATAACAATTGAATTATCGATATTAGATAAGAAAAAATTTGTATAGAAAGCAAACTTTTTTGGAAATTTCGATAATTTATTTAAAAAATAACACAATATATTATATTGACAATAATATACAAACAAAAAGGATTAAAAGTTTAAAACCTATTTTACATAATTATCGCTTCGTTTTTTATCATTATTGCAGTATTTTAAATAATACATTCAATACTTTAACCCTCTGCTTTAGTCACTATTTATCAAAATATTATAGAATTGTAAAGATTAATACTACTTGATAATTGTACCTACACAGTGGAAGTTAGGATATGTATAAAAATGTTCTTATGCATTTGTGTTTACATAATGCATATATTGATATTGATACATTTTTTGTTTTTACGTTTTACTGAGTTTTACTAAACTGGATACGTCAAGCAATAGATTAATAATGACCGATAAAATGTAATTGATAATTTATGATATGAAATGATATTAAGGTTATTTTAAGTAGATATCTACCAAATAGAAGTGAAAATGGCCAGTATTTCAAATTCTACAAAGGATGAACCTCAAACTAAGTCACAAGGTTAGATTTCTTTTTTATATACATACTTATATAAATTTCCATTTTTTATAAAATATTTCTTTCTATAATTAGACATTATTTTGTTTAATAATTATTATAGTAGTACATATGGGAAAGAAATTAATTATGGGAAATAATATACAATACGAATAAAAATATTTGTTAGTATCATATTTGTTAACATTAAAATTTTTCATTTTTATGTTATATATTAATGTGTTATTATTAATATTTAAGATGTACAAGTTATAGGCTGGATTAAACGTACGCAAGGTGACGGGATGGAAAATGCAACTGCTGAAAAAATTGAAGTTAAACAGACAAAGTGCCGTCTTGGTGAAACGTTAATTTATCATCCAACAAATTTGAAACAATTAAGTTCAACTCCTCCAGTTATGCCAAATGGTCCAATAGTAAATTTAATACCAAGGCATGTTACTAATGTAAAACATGAGAAACATATTTTAAGTTCATTAAAATCAAAGGAGCCAAAATTTATTCCTTATGAACCTTATAAAGCTGCAGTCAATCCAATCATTCCATATGAAAAAAAGAATAGAATATTGCAAAAAAGTAATGTAAATGTGAATATGGCTGTCTCTCGAGTTGCTGCAATGAAACTTCATGAAACAAAGGTATCTAATGATTTAAAGACAGTGGATGAAGATAAGTGTGCAGAAAGTGATTGGTTGATAGAAAGAAAGGCATACGAAGCGGAAATACAAAAGCTTAAAGAAGAAAATAGTCAACTTGAAAATCAATTGAAATTTCAAGCACAGGTACTAATGTTACTTATTAGTAAAGTAATAATATTATATTATACATTTTTCTTTTTTACAATAGGTTAATGGAGAATTAAAAAATTTATTAGTAGCTGCTGTTGGAGAAGATCTTGAAACTAAAGTTCATTTATTGACCGAAGATAAATTGCAACTTGCTCGAGCTCTTTTAAATTCTGCTCAAAATTTGTCAACCCACCAAGAACAAACAGAGTGGTTAGCAGGTCAATGTGAAGTCTGGAGGAGTAAATTCTTAGCCAGTAGGTAAATGAAAATAATTCAATATAAATATTTATGGCTCATTTATAATAGTACATAATATATATATATGTTGGGTTCATGTTATGATTAGGGGTAGGGCCGTGTAACGAGTCTTCACTTGAGTTAGCCATCGTTGTTGCGATAGGGATAATAATAAATAATAAATAATAATAATAAATGTCCATTGATACCAGTATGGGTATTACGGAATTGATAAATAACCACGGTGATTAGACACTAACGACAATGGTCTTAGGTTCAATAACGAATCCGCGGTTCACGGGATGGCAAATGTACTTTCCTCCAAAGTCTAAGTCGGACTCTTTGTGGAGTATTCACTCGATTGCAAAGATTCTGTGTAATTCGTTAATAAGATCGTACGAGAATGATTCTTTCCGTCGCAATGATGCTGCAGAGGAAAACTATGATGGGATGTGTCCAAGGACACGAGATCATCGTCGAGAATTCGTCGAGAAAAGCCCTCGTTCGGAAAGTGAGGGAAATGGACGTTACCGTTAATTGGCTAATTTCTATGTTGGTGGTTAGAAAAAGATGTTAGCCGCCCTTGAGAAAAAGTTGTTGTCGGGAAGCGTCGTTCGTGAGAAAGGCAAATTTCCCGTATCTTTCCGTAGTTAGGACAAAGGCTGTTTGTCCGTTTGAAGGACCTTGGTTAACTAAATCCTAAGATTTATAGCGAGTCCTCAGGCTAGTTGAACATGTACTGTGAAGATGCATCGACATCTGGTAATCATCCGACTCGAAGAGTAGGGTCTGCGTGTGGCGAGCCACGGGACAGAAACCATTGGAATGTTTATTGTCGAGTGCCGCTACAATTATTTCTTTTAAGGGGAGCTATACAATTACTCCATACCTTTGTTAGACAAAATGTTTATCCCGTGACCGTGGACACATTCGGCGACTGGTTGTCGCCTCGAGCCCAAGCTCACTATCACAAATCTCGAAAAATACATTGAGATTAAATTGCAGACAATTATTTAGTTACGACTATGGTAGAATCTAGGCTAAAGTATTAAGGGATTTCCCCAAAATTCCAAAGGGAAAGCTCCGGTGTCCTTTCATCTCCGACATATATAATATACATAACTCTCAATAATTTTTGGTAGCTTAATGGTTGAAGAACTTGCAAAATGGAAAGCAGCTCTTTGCCAAAGAACCACAGATCTCCAAGAAGCAATAAAAAGACTTCTAGAGGATCGAAATCTTATAAGAGATATATCCCTTAAGACATACAGGTATGTTTCTTACATGCATTTACAAAAAATGTATTTTATTAATAAAAATATTTCTACAAAATACTTTAAGTAGCAGGGACATATATATTTTAATACATATATATTATATCCTTTTTATTTAAGAATACTTAGTATTTTACGTGAAAATTTTGATCATGCTGGAACTGTTTCTTGCAAGAGGCATGTATTACCAAGTACAAATATCATAGATTTAGTACAAGGCTGTTGTCAACTTGCAGAAATTCTAAAAGTTCAATTATTATGTGGTGTAGAAAACATTACTTTACAAAGAGAAATGAATATAACTGGCTTAGATATGAAAACACTTGCCGAAAAGACTGCAGAACAAGTAAGTTTTCATTTTATATTTATTTTGTATTTATTTTACCTTGTTTCGTGTATATTTATTTCTTTCATTTATATACAGCTTCTTATGAGTCCAAAGTTGCTCATGTCAGGAAGACAAGATGTAGCTTGTAGTGCAGTGATGGGAGCAGCTGTTGCAATTGGTGGCCAAATATTTCTTCCACGAAGTGATTCAAATATAACTTGTTGTCCTCATTGCAGTGGTGAAATTAAACAAATATAAAATTTTTTATTCATATATATTTCTATATGTCATATATAGCGAAATAATTATTATATAACATTATATCATTTTAAATTCTTATATGCATTATATCATTTTTGTATTTAGAATTGTCAGTTTATTTATAATATTATTAAATGACAATAAAAAAATAATCACAATGTCAATATATAATATTGTACAATTTTTTATATACAAAACATTCATAGAACGTTTGCATCTTTTAATGTGAATTCTATGTGAAAAATAGAACACATTTCAGAGAATGTTATGGATTACTTTAACTGTATGAAATTCTCTTATTCACGTTCAAAACATTCTGTATAGATTCATATATATCGTAAAATTGTGACAATCTATCAAATTAACTTCTTTGTAATTTTTATATAACATAAATTTCCAGATTCAAGAGATTAATTATAACACCAAAAAAAAGAAATAATTTATGGATGTTTATCGAAATTTTAAAATACGATAAATGAAAACATTAAAATTTAATTAGCTTATTTGTGCATTATCTTCAATTAAGTGAAAATTATTGCTTAATTTATTAATATTATTAAAATGTGGTAGATGATAAACCTTAAAATATAATCAATGTAATTAATTAATCGAAGAAACCAATATGCACATTTCGTAACGCAAGATCCCGCGTTATTTAATAGACTGCGAAAATCCACGATTAGTCGACGCTTAGCGGTCGCAGGTGTAACATGTCAGTTCTTATCAACGCCGATTCTGGACGAGCGCGAACGGTTTGTAACGAAATAATTCCGCGGATATTTTTATATATGTACCATCCATTGCTCATTAATTTTTCACAAGTCATTGTATCTTTAAAAAGTTAAAAAAAAATCAGCGTTATGAATAACCGCGATAAATCAAGAAAGTGCGCGTATATGATTAAACTCTTTAGTTTTTCCCTTTATCTTCCTCTTTGCATCTTTTTCCCTACATACATATATATATATATATATTATAATTAAAGATTGATCCAAAAGATCGATCTTTAATGTGTTTTCTAATTCGAAAGAATGATAACGAGTGGAAATGATGATACGTGATTCGATTTACCAATAGAAAATACATTTCTAACGGACTATTTTCAAATATTAGTGCAAATATTTGTTTAAGCAACAATGTTATATTTATATAAAGAAAAAACCGTTTATTTTTCATGAGATATGTCTTCGATAAATGAATGTTGTACGATATTAAAGAATTTTATACGTGTGATTATTATCAAATAATTATAAATTCTGAAATAAAGTAAAACTGAAAAATAAAATAAAAATGAAAAATTGGAAAAGATAAATGTCTGAAAAATACAATCAAATTTTCTGTTTAAGTCTTTGAGAAGGAGAAGATACTGGACGAGTTATTTATGCGATCTATTTTCACGCAAGTTGTGTTACCTTAGTGGCCTAAAAATATCAGTGAAATTTGATTAGGCACGGCTTGGTGCTGTATTACCTATTCGAATATATACGTACTTGCTTCAATATCAATTATCTGGAATTTTAAATGACTGCTTGCTGTGCCTATTGCAACAATATTATAAAAGCAATTGTTTTGTTAAATACTTAATAAGTATTATTGAAAATTATATTTTGTATACAAAAGTTTAATCTCTTTTCATAAATTATTTATTTTTTACTATAAATATAATCTTTAATTTTACAGATATACGTAAATACTATAATAATAAATATCTAATATACTGAGATTTTCATAAATTGTAATTTATTTCTTTTTCTCAAAGTAACATTTGTTTTCGTTTATATATTATATATACATTTATGCAGGTTTGAGTGAATTAATTACAGAAATGGATAATATTTCTCTATATTCCTTTTTAAGTCTACTATTGTTGGGTATTTTGAGTAATTTAAACAAGTAACGTTTTTGCCATAAGCAAAAATAGCAATGTGAATGTGAAAAGTTATTACATAAAATCATCACATGTCACGGGTTATGTATTTGACACTGAATATAGTGAAAAAATTAAAAACCGGAAATAAAAAAAGAAAAGAATTTCATTACAAGTTATAGAAAAAATTTTAATTTCATTGAATTAAAGGCTTAATAGCATATTCGCCATTGGTATCTTAAAATAAATTTAATTGAAAAACAAATATAAAAAAAATACAGATTATAACACTATTTAAAATAATGAAGTAATATTAATTATTATCCTAATGAGCTTAATATAATTAATATAATCAATTCCTTCGTGATAAAACTAAAAATTTAATTATATATGTATGTTGTAAAAAGTAAAATTAATACTAATTTTCTTGAAATTTCATCAGAAGGCTTGAAGGAACATTACTTTTCAATTTATGTTGATATTTCGTGATGGACAATAGACCAGTTAATTTATTTCTACAAAAAATTGAAGAAAACGCAAGAAAAGTACTTTCGTCCTTGCCTGAAGATAATGGTGGCAATCGCTCACGCCAAAGAAATTGTACTCTGGTTAAAATTAAAGAAGAAGAAACTGGTGATGAAATTCAGGTAAAATACATGTTATTTTTGTGAGTGTTTATAAGTTTTTCTTCCATTTTGTTCACTATAATTTCGCTATAATTTACTTCTCGAATTTAAATTAATAATATTTGATTTTTGTGAAATTGTACAAAATCATTTTGTTGTGAAGCTCAACAAATTCTGTGAGAATAATTACAATTTCTCATACTTCATGAGAAAAGAAAATGAGAACAAATTTTAGTTATTATGTACTTGCAATACAACACTAAATTTTATATGTATTAATTTTATATGATATTACGCAAATACCAATGATATAAAATTAAAGCGTAAATATAAAAATTTGAACACTTCGAAAATATAAAAATATGTTTTTAATACAAAATTATATATTGAATTTTCGTACACATTTAATATTAATATTATAATAAAGTAACCATGTTTATTCTTAGAATTATCTCATTGTAAGCATTAAGGTAACGTTAGTTGATCTTATTGCAAAAGTTCGTACATATACAAGTAACTTGAGAGTAATATAATCTATATACTATTAAAATGTAACGCAATCCATTGATCCGTATTCCATTATAATTAACGTGAATATTGAATTTCGTTCATTATAATTTCTTTGCGTCAAAACTAATATACCTTTCCACTAGTTTATTTTAACACTGGAATAATTATTAATAGTAACAAACTTTATTAATATACTTTGTTTTTAACGTCAAGCAGGATAATTATTAACAATAACATAATTTATTAAATTACATAATTGCTTGTGCTTTGTTATATTTTTTTGTTATTTTGTTTTGTTTTTTATATTATTATTTATCATCATAAAATATTTTATGCATAAGTTTTAACTTCGTATCAACTGCATCTAATATTGCTCAAGTATATACACGTGTTTATTTTACAAACGTTTTAGTTGTATAGATACATAGATAACTTTATTTTCCTATCTTTCAGCCTTGAAAAAGGGGTTAGCACGTGGTTGCGCCTACAAAATTAATATATATGTATATATATAAACAATACTTTAAAGACAATTACAATACTTATATTTTAATTGTAGGTATATTTCATTTAATAATTTAACAATTAGTAAAACTCTGTATAAGAATTAAAAGGCGGATAATTTTACTAAAAAGATAGGACGTTTTTATACTTCATAATTTAGTTTCAGAAATGTATAATTAAATTTTATTCCACAGAATTTTCTATATTATGTTAGTAAATGTTCGAGTTTTACTCTTTTCCGCTTAACTTAATAATACATGCACGCACATCGACATTATGGATTTATTAATTTGCATTAAATAATAAGCCATATTTCCTGCCTTTTCGTTAAAATAAAAGAATTATTTTTTAATAAATATAACATATACACTTATATAAGTGAATAACAAAATACAAAAAAATAACCTCACTAGAGGAGAACAAACAATTATAACATGATTTCGAATAGGACACAGAAATAACCATAGAGATATGTATAAAAATAGAGCACGCGATTTATATGTCACCGTGTATCAGTGAATGCGATATGGGAATAGAAAAAAACGCAGCATAGAGGCCCTGTCTGTCCTTATTTAATCCAGTATGTTACTCTTGGTGTTACTATCGATGTTACATATTTACTGTACGAATGTGTATGTGTCATTAGACAAGGACACAAGAAACCTCAATGCAGCGTTTTCTTTCTATTCTTATATCGCTTTTTTAGCTCACTCATACTTTATCTTTATATTTCAATGAGAATAACGCAATTACTTGACTTAATGGAACAAAAAAATCCGCAAATTCCCCAACAGGTGAAACCATATACCACACATCACCTACAATCAAACATATAATTATCCACTACAGAAGATATAAAAATCAAAGAAGAATACTAGGAGATAACATAAACATGAAAGAAATGCTAACTACCCCTAACAATACAAAGAAGACAATAGAATTCGTCAAACAAGCAAATCTAATAAACGAAATCTAAAATATTAAAGTTATCGCTAATAACCATGAGCTGTTAGTGCAACATTAAAACCTGCACCAGCCTGCACTTAAAAAAGATTACATTACAACACATTAGATACAATTAGATTAGATTAGAATTGATGATATACTGCTTAATACATAATATATAGAATATTTAACATAGTATAGACGCGTTATATTTTTAAGATAATTAGAGATAAGAAAAAGGTATGATACTTTCACTATAGTCACAATATAAATTAACAGAAAGTATTTCTGTATTTAAACAATGATGAAATATCACTCATATTTTATACATTATTACAGGAATATGCAGCAACTGCAATGAGTGAATTATTAGGATGGTATGGCTATGATAAAGTGGATAGTGGCTATACAAAAAGTTTAAACCTGGATCATTTTACATCTATATCTGATGCAAAACATAAAGCATTTCAAACTGATCAAGATATTGTTTCAAACAAACTAAGATTAAAATCGCCAGTAGTGAATACATCTGATTCAATCTTTGAAGTTTCCAATGTACCACTGTCTTATTCTAATAATAACTTAATGTCTGTGAATAGACAATTAATTTCATCCCCCTTATCATTAAAACCAGTATCTTTTGGTAGTACATCTAAATTTCCATACGAAAGTTATTCAAGTTCTATTTACTCAGGTAAAGTATAAAATACATAATATAAATTACATATGAATTTGTTATAATTTTTAGTATTTTTATAGATAATATATCTTGTTCTTGGTGTGGTAAAATTGTTCAAATATTTGAATTAGAAAGATCCAGTTCCTTTTCTTATAATATGATGGATGCTTTAGGATACTTCTGTAGTGAAAATTGTTTTGCAGCTAGTAGAAGAGCAATTTTTAAACAAGCAAAAACATGTGACTGGTGCAGACATATACGAAATCCAATTAGTTATGTTGATCTTCAAGTATGTGAATTGAATGTAGAATACTAAATAATTAAAAGTAACTTATTTTCACCATTTTATTTTTAATTAAAAATGCTATACTGTACTATAATATAATTTGATGTATTAGAGAATTACTAATTCTATTCCTTTTTTCAGGATGGTAAAAGTCAGCTTCAATTTTGTAGCAATAAATGTTTGAATCAGTACAAAATGAATATTTTTTGCCATGAAACACAAACTCATTTAATGCTTCAAGGTTTAAATAACGTTCCTTTTCATGATACAGAAAAGAGTGGTTTAATAACACCAGAACTATGGTTTCGAAGTTGTCAATCACCATCAAATAGTCCTGCAGAGAATACATATTTAGTTGATACACATTTGACTCATAGTTTATCATCACCGCTTTGTGAGAACAGATCAATAGAAACAGAAGAAATTGATAATGAAAAATCAGTAGACCCACATAAAAAATGGCCCAGTAAAATAAATTCAGTGTGCACAAAGAAATATACAAAATCCAATAATTGCAATGAACATAAAAAGAATTTTTATACAGAAATTAATGAACATGATAAAGAACAATCTTTAGTAAATGAGAAAAGCAAATGCTGTCATTCCATGATTAATCAAACAAATTGTAAAGAAAATTATTTAAGAAAAAATGATTTGAATTGTAACGACTTCAAACAGGAATATGCGATGGATACCATGAATAATTCACATAGCCCTAAAGATAGTAACACATATTTAGAAAGGAACATACATGTAAAAAACATAAGAAATTTACAAGAGAAAGGATATGACACTCCAACAGAAAATATATTACAATCATCATCTTGGTTTCCAAACTCAACTACACCTACAATGCATCATAAAATTCCATCTTTGTCTAAATCTTGCATAAATGAACCTAACCAAATAAGATATCAGAATCAGAACAATGTATTTTCAAGAACTTCATCAGTTAAACAATCCAATCCAACTGAATTATTTCATTCATTACCTCCTACAACACTTCTGCCCCCTGTTACAGTTCTTGTACCATATCCTCTACCTATACCTATACCAATTCCTATACCTATTCCAGTTCCTATATCAACAGCAATTTTTAGTAAATTAGTGACTGACAAAGAAGATTCCATAAATATAAAAGATTCAAATTGTAAAAATGTGGAATGTAAAAACTCAATAGAAAATAAATATTCCGTTTTTGATAAACCACAGATTAAAACAACGAACTTATCAACAGCAGAAGACTCACAGCAAGTAAAATTAGATAAGTTTTCTTTTTCATCATCATCTTTGAAAACTAATACTGAAATCAATGATACTTCACACCAGTTACAACAGAATAAAAAACTTTTAAGGAAAAGAAAACGCTCGAATAAAATCATTAATCATGAACATGAAAAAATTCAGTTAAAAAAAAGGAATAACTTTATAGCAACTTAAAAGACAATTTATAAAAAGATATTTTTTAATAAAATGTATATATTATACAGAATATTTTTTATTTATAATTAATAACTTTAAAGCAATATAAGTAATCATATTAGTAGATAAAAATTCTTTTTTCACTGATTATAATAATTTCAGTAGTAATTAATAACAGTTTTGAATAATGAGGAATTTTTCACAATTCACAGTTTCTATTAATATTTTACTTTAATAACTAATTTAATTAAATAAAAATAATACATAAACAAATAATTATTTTGTGCTATAGTATTTAAATATACGTAAATATATAATTTTTTAACAATGAATAGAATATATGACATATGTTTTAATATTTCTTTACACAATTTTTTGAAATTATTTCCTTTCAAATCTATTACAGTATATTAAAAGAAAATTTATGATTTGAATATATTTCATTAAAATATTTTATAACTTACGTTTATTATAATATATCTTGTAATTGAAATATACTATTTTTTTCTATCTTTGTACAATATACATATAAATAAAAAATGGAGAGGGTTGTCAGTATAGAATATACAGAAGCTAGTTAATTACCGGATTAATAGTTAAATAGTTAGATAAAAGGAGTGTGCATCGGAAATTGAGGATGTATGATCGAGAGTGCAAGGAAAATAAAAGTAACTATCGTTGTAAACCGAATCCCTTTTCATGGCCACAAGGCTGGAAGATAAATTGTTGTTATTATTATTATTATTATTAATTACATCATTGTTTATGATGGCAACTTTTTGCCGAAGAACATTATTAGAGACATTATTGAGCGGATCTTCTTAAATTCTTTGCAATGAAAATTGCAAGACCATCCGATCATTGGTTATAGGAATTTCTAATATGTATATATATGTACGTATATATTGATAAAATAGTATATAGTCTGTCCAACAATATGAGGTAGTAAACGTAAACAAAATTTGATTGCTAAGACTACAACTATTGGTAACAATCAAATTTTGTTTACGTTTATTACCTTGTCTCACTGGATAGACTATATCACGGTCGTACATGCAAGTCTTGAAACTGCTGTGCTGAGGAATCCACGGTTGTACATGCAGATCTTGAAATTTCTGTGGTGAGGGATGTCCCGATTATGTGGCAACCTGCGCTTCTCAAAATCGCCACCAACGGCGCTACCACAGAGTAGTCAGTACAATAGAGGACACAAGATCGTCATTTTGCTCCTTCTTAAGCCAATTTTAACTATAAATAGAATTGTTTATGCATAAATAATGCATACCTACTTATAAAGCACTATAAAAATTATAAAGAATTCGCTTGAATTCCACCACGCGTTACTTGGTTGAAATTGTTTTGACTACTCGACATTAGCGCCCGGTATATGATGGACAATACAAGAAATTTTCTATCCTCAAATTTGGAACTACTCTTACTCCTGTAAAATCTATTACACTGTGTTCCCACCACAGGAGTTTCCAGACCTGTGTATGCGACCGTGGACTATATTTACTTACTGTGGGACTATACACACATACACATACATGTAATGTACTACCTAGCGCTACCTTATTGTTTATGATAAAATGTATTACATCAGTCATTTGTCACATGTGATATTTAAACTGTGAAATGAAAATGTGAAATATTTTTTGTGTTGTATGTATCGTATATTTTAAAATATAATTGAACATGGTGTCATATTCATCAATTAATTTAGTAGATTCAGTAATCGATGAAGTGGCATTGGAAGGTTTGGATGGTATTACTATAGAAGGTTAGTATAAATATTAATATTTACTATAATATATGTACGTAATCTTTTTATTTTGTGAAAGTAAAATATTCTCGGATAATATATACATATTAATTTAGTGTTTTTATATTACCCGTCACGTCCAATTTTTAAACCTTTATAAATATTATTTTTGAAATAAAAGTGAGTTAAACTTTATTTTAAATAAATAAATTCAATAAGTACATTTTGTAATTTATAATTTTTTTCATTTCAGCACTATGGTTACGTTTAGCTCATCGACTTCACAATCCTTTACCATTTCCAAGATCATTTATGACTCAGATATGGTCAATATGCATACAGATCAGAGAATTTACATTTTACAAATTACAAACTGCAAGGGAACCACTTGTAATTTTCGATCGCTATCAGTTTGTGGATCCTGATTTAGGTATCATATTGGAACCAGTAAGTATCTTGATCAAAATTCAAATAAATTAATAAATTATCAGACTTGTAAGAAATTATACATTTGAATAGGAAAATGTACCTCCAGATATTTATCCACATTGTCCTGTGAATGATGTTGCAAATGGTATTAAAGGTTCTTGCTCTACTTATAATACTAGGGAAGATATCACAGGACTTGTAAGAAATCTTAGCTTAGAAGAAGTTACTAAAAGATATGGACAAAAATTAGTTATTGTTGCATCACAATGTGCTAGAAATCATGCCCTAATGGGGGATGAAATATCTCCAATACTTGAATTAAATGTAAAACAGTATTGTTTTCTAGAAAGAGTAGGTAGATCACGATATCATGGCGAAGTTACTCAGGGAAAACTTAGTCTCAATGCATTAAAAGAAGATTCTAAAAGCTTATTTTATCTTCGAAAATTTTTACTACGTTATAAGCTAATAACAAAACAAATACATCATCAGAAAAGTGATAATTATGGTTGTAATGGAAGTCTGTTACATCTTCCAAGGTTTTTTGTTGAAAGAAAACCAAAAATGATTTTCTTGACAGAAGAGGTTATCAAAATTCTTAAATCAAAACCCAATTATGTTGCAGAACATGATGAGATAAAACGTAAACTGCAAATTGATAAAGCATTAAGCAAATTGTTTAAAACTTCATTTTTCCAAAAAGTTGTGAAAACAGATATTAGAATACCATATAGAACTTTATATCCTAAAGCATTACCAGAAGAATGGCAGCAGAAAAATGATTCTACAAAGGAGAAGAAAATTAAAGTCGCACAGTTATTACTGCCAAATATTAATATCCTTGAAGCATGGAATAAAGATGATATACAAGATGAAGATGAATCTCAAGAGATAAATATCTCAAATCATAGATATGGTGTGCCATATTTGAAACAAGCAAATAAAATAATTGAAGATAATAGAATTGATGGTGTATGCCAAGGAAGTTTGGCTAAAATAATGGGATTAACAAAATTACAATCACGGACGATTTTGCGAAACATAGTTAAAACGAATATTGTTGCTACTTATATGAATGATATTGGTAGACAAAGGCTTGCAAAATATGTATCGAAAAGGTATGAGAAAGCTAGTAAGCTAAGTAAACAGTTTGAGAAAGAAATGCATAAAATTAAAGAACTTACAAAGCAAATTACTACTGAAAGTGATAGCTTGGAAAAAACTAAAACGATTATAAAGCAAGAAGAAAATACTGTTATTAATGATGAAAAGGAGAGTGTAGAAAAGGTGGTTGAATCTGATACT
Source organism: Bombus soroeensis (assembly GCA_014737365.1). Lineage (NCBI taxonomy): Eukaryota > Metazoa > Arthropoda > Insecta > Hymenoptera > Apidae > Bombus > Bombus soroeensis. The sequence goes on along the minus strand of JACXIL010000038.1, from coordinate 42,054 downwards.
GTTAATAAGGATGACCTACCAGAAAAAAGGTCGTACACTGACAGAGTAGAATTACAAAAAACTTTTTATGTTGTTAATCGTATATTATATAAATATCGTATAATAAAACGCCCAAATAGATATAAATGCATTTTCTCTGACTACTTATTGGATAAAATTAATAAAGTTCAAATGAGGAAAGAAAATTCGTGCTCTAATAATATGTTACTACAAATGTCTGAATTATCAAAGAATGAAAAGACAGTAGCTGCATATAAAAATATAAAAGTTGACATAAAAGTTTTTAAATCAACAAATGAAGAAAAACCAGAAAATGAAATATATGGATTTATGGAAGATATACAAAATAGTGAGAAGAAAAGTGTGACAAATATTACATATAGAATATTGCGAAGAGCTAATATGATTATGGAATCAGTTAAAAAACATCGAGTCATTGATGATATGACAAAGTTAATGAAGGTAATATAATATAAGTAATTATATAATATGTTTGCTTTTTAGTCATTTTTATTAATCGCTTCTCATTTAATTTTAGATGATATATGAGGAAGAAGATAAAGAAGGGTATGATGTAAAAATCGATAAAAAATCGTTAATAAGATTGCTACAAAAGCTTGCAAAAGATAATTTAGTGAAATATATAAAAATAACTCTGAGTGGAAATGGTAAAGAGAAACATTTAACATTTATATGTGATCCAAACATTGATGTTAATAGTACCATTATTCAGTCAACCGTGGAACAAGCAAAATTGAAATTCTTTTTCATGACTTCTCAAAAACCTAAATCGCCTCTGAAACATACAGAAAATACAACAAAATTTGTATTAAACAAAGATGTTAATGATGCACACAAATTTGAAACTGATCAATCTCCATTTCAACAATCTACAATAATACCAACAAGTTCTAGATGTAATTCTAGAATATCAAGAAAATATGGGTATAGTCCGAAATTTCTTCGTATGAAAACATTACATATCTTTTTATTTTATTTGGTTTATGAACATCCTGGTGATCAAACTCTTTCAAAAGCAGAACAAATACAAATTTTACGAGATAATGATTTTAACATTACAGAAGAATTAACAGAGGAATTCAGTACGATTTATACTAAAGATGTTAGCTGGAAAATGTTTGTTCCGCCTTTGCCACAATATAATGATTGGCCTCGAGGATGGACATTAATGTGTGACTTTCTTTTACGACTTCCTTTATCGATATTCTTGAAGATTCATTACGTTTCACTTACAATACCAGAAATGGATAAATATATAAATCATCCTATTCGGAAACATTATTTAGTTAGAGATTTACCAGTTGATATTCGAAATTCTTTGTTCTATGCACGGAAGTATGTATTCCACATTCATGAAACTGTAACAAGATTATGTTATATTGGATTGGTACAGTTTGGACCACAAAAATTAAAAGAGAAGGATCAAGTATTTATTTATGTGAATCGTCGTACTGAATTAATGGATACGACATCTTCTGCTCCTAGTTATCATGTAATTGAAGATAAACAGTATCTCATAATCAAATATAACTTTACCGAAATTCAAGTAGTTGAGAAGTACTGGTATGATATGTGGAATATATGTATGAACACGCCTTTAGGCGGACGACTTGCTGTTCAAGGAAAAGATATAGTGTTAGAGGATTTGAATAGGAAAGTTGATATGATTCAATCATTAGTAGCTCGCTCTCCAAAAGAAGCTGTCAAATTTGATACTGGCAAAGTACCTGGAGATCATAAAGGTGCTGCTGGAACGGATTCAGCATGTTTCGCTTATCTTAAAAGAAACTGGAATTGGGGTTTCTCTAATTTTGGAGTCCAACAGAAAAAGAAACAGCAGAATATAGTTTATGAAAGAGATTCGTATCTTTCTAAAATAAAGGCAAAACCTATTAGATTTACTGAATTTTCTGGTTTAAAAACAGTATCTGGGCCTCCTTCTTTAAGTGCAACAGAATTCAAAAAGAAGGTACAAACTAAAAATAATGAAAATTTGGATCAGCAGAACAAATATGAAGCGTTGACGTATCAGCGAAGCACGAAGCAAAAATCCTATGTTAGAAGAGTAGAACCTCGTAAATGTAGTAGTAAAAGACGAACAAAGTATGACGAGGTTGATTATCGAGCATTGCAACGGATGCACAAATTACGAGTAAACTGGGAACCATACGAGGATAAGATTTTGCTTGTTTGTAAGGTCGCTATGGTATATTTTTGTCCAAATCCACGTAAACAAGTAATAACATTTTCTACAGTAAGAGATGTGCTACGGTCATATTCATACAGTTCACATAACAAAACGTCAAAAGCTTGTCAACGACGACTTTTATATATGCTCAGACAACAACGAAACGTTAATACTGTTGCTTTAGGAGTTGAAGAACTCAAACAGAATTTTTTCCTTAAAAAGCGGTTTGGTGGTATTGTGAATAAACTCAAAGAAGGACATAAAAGCTCACCTGAATATGAGAAGCAAGTTACAGAGGCGTTCAAATCACTTGTTGCCTACATTGCAAAGAATTATTATGATATTTCAGATGTTGGATCTAAAGAACCACTGCCTGTACCAAAAACAGTGCAAGAATTTAATTTATTTTACAAAGTTGTACATCCTACAAAACCATTCTATAATCGTGGTTTCACAAAAGATATTCGAAATATCAATGACATACACTCTGCAGTTGTAAATTCTGTCATTAATAGTTCCATGTGTTGTGGAAAAGATAGAAGATCCTGGACATATCAATTATTTAAAATATATCAGCAATATCCTGACATGTTGTTAAGAAATGCTCTGACAAAAATTCATAGTGATCAAATGGTTACCATTAAAAAGAATCACTTGCCTAATATAAGAAAACATGGTAATTATATGCCGATGAGTAGTTCTCAGTATCAATTAAGTAGTAATTATATATATAAATTTCATACTAAATGGCCATATGCTTTATTCAAAGAATCATATGATGTTTTCTATAAACTTAGTAATTGGTATTGTCATAATGAAATGAATGATCAAAGCAAAACATCAGATAATTTTAATGGCGTCGAAATATTACCGATTACTGGTGGTTTAATAGGAGCGATACATGATTATATTGTACAAGATCAAATAGATTTTGATATTGAAATACCTGATCAAGTTATAATGCTTGATCCTAGATTAAAGGAAAAAGATGAAACATACTTTAGAATAGCCAAACGATATCAAGATGTATTGGCTAATTTAGATAATTTGAAATTTATAAAAGAATTTTCTTTGCAAAACAGTGGTGCAATGATTGATCTTGAAAAGCATGATGACAAAAGCTTTGATGCCCATACTGCTACTTTACGTTATAATAATGTACACAATGTTGATGGAAAATCAGATAAAGATGGTTTCTCTGATTTAGATACAGAGAAGAATACACATTTACAAGAATTTGAAGGTGAGAAAACAAATCTCGAAGATCCAAAACCTTTTACTGATTGTGACGAAATAAATTTCGATACCGATGAGGAGAACGGTCGTAGTGCAATTGATAACGAACAAAATATAATTAAATTTCAAGATGGAATTAAAATTGTGTTAAACAAAGATGATGTCGAGCATTCAACACTTTGTGGTGAGGATTCAATGATGGAAACAGAAGAAGATAAAATATGTACTGTCGATAATCCTAAAATAGATAGTGAGGTGCAAGTAAGAGATACTGGCGAAAGTTTATATAAACTGCCTGAATTTGAAAATGTGATTCATGTACAACATAATCCTGCATTATTATTGGAAAGTACAAGTAGTAAAGATGAAGATAGAATGTTAAATATTGAAAATTCATCTTCATTCCATTTAGACCTACAATTGAATACAGATAAAGAAAATAAATTAATTACGTCTGAGAGAAAAAGGCAAAGGAATGATAATGAAGACGTGTTTGATTTAGGTAAACCTGCTCAAAAGAAGAAAATATTAGATTGTAAAATTGTAGATGCAGGAGAGAATGAAGAAGCATTACAAAGAAATGATGTCATTTTGATTGAAATGTCAAATAGAACACAAAATGAAGATTCAAGAGAACATTCCACAAATGAAACAATTGAAATTAATGATGCAAAATCTAGTAATGAACAATATATTTCAAATAATGAACGTGAAATTTCATTACAACCAGAAAAGGGCGGTGGAAATGGTTTTACACTTGTTAGTGATATCCTAAAAAATATTCCAACAGAACAGAGTTATTTGAATTCATACTGCAAAATTGATGATTCAGATGTAAACAAGCGGTACACTCGTATAGCTTTATTGCGAATGAGAGAAGAATTAAGCGAACTCACAGTAGCAGATAGTCATCATGCACATGAATATTTTGTCGTAAATATGTTCAAAGTTTATTATTCTTTATATCGATCAAACTCACAAAAAGTTGACAAAACTGAAGTCTTTAAAGATCTATCAATACCCTCACATCTATTACCTTTAGGATTAAATGTTGTAAATGACGTAATACAAGAAATAAATAAATTTGCAGTTTACCCTAGAGATGGTATTTCATATTCTGATTTAAAAAAAAATTTGCCCAATAATTGTTCAATGGATTTGGACAATATGGAAGCAATTTTTAAATTTGTATGTGATAAAAAAGAACTTGGAGCTACTATCCAAGAGTTGATAGTGAGTAAAAATATATTTACATTTTATTTTAAAACAAATAGAATTTGCATTTTAGAAATAAAGTATCTTACATTAGTTAATTATTGTCTTATTCATTTTGATAGGATGAATTTGAAAATACATTAGGAGAAGATTTATACCAAATCGTTTCTTTCCTTACCAATAATTATCTATTCCTGCGGTCCGGTGTAACTACGGTTCGTTATGTACATCATCGTTACGCTGATTCTTGGCTAATACATTCATATAAAATAAGCCGTCTTGAAAAAGAATCGCTTATACCAATGCCTAAAGGAACTGTATATGTGACAGAATCTGGAGAAGCATTAGACAAAGATAATGATATAAATACGATAGAAGAAACCAAACAAAATCTTACTATACCATTAGAAAATGAATCATCCAAAATTGCTGATGAAAATATAGCTGAAAAAAATATTCAGTCAGAGATAAAAGACAATAATGAAAATAAAAATGAAGATTCTACTAGAGATACATCTAGTCATAGCGATGAAGAATACAACACAGAGATGAAGAAAAGGATGTCAAGAAAGAGGATGAAATTACTACCCCAGGAAGATAAATCTAAAACTGTGAAACAATTAGATTCAAAGTAAATGAAGTTATACAATGAAAGTTAAAATTTATTAAACTTAAACTTACTCTTTCCAATATTTATTTTAAATACAGTCAAGTTATTCAAGATTTTAGAGTAGATAATATTTAAAAATGCCTCATTTATGTTTCAGTAACAAACAAGAAATAAAGGTAGCTATAAAACCATGGATTCGAGTAGATGGTGTTTTAAATCGTAGGGTACTTGATCGTATGTTGGGATCAATTTTGTCATACTGTTTAACACATCCGGGTATATCGTTATCAAAAATACAAAATAGATTCGTCCCTGCTCTGCAACCATATCATACACGAGAATTAGTCGAGGTAAGTTATATCTTTCTTAGTACTCATATATCACTACATAATATTACCTTTCTGCTTTCTATGATAAAATTTTTATAATGTTATGTTTATGAGGTAGTTGTGTTGGTTTTATAGTAGAATATTGTTCATATTTATGTGTATAATTCCTATTAAATTTTATAAAATTTATTTTTTTGAGAGATATTTGATATATTCTTTGCAGATATTGATAAAGTTGGGATGCTTGGACAAAATACTCTTGAAAGAACCACGTGTGACATTATTTTCAAAGCCATCACAAGTTAAACCAAGTAAGTACTTACTGCTGTTTTAAAAGTAACGTTTCTTCTTTAGCCTTACTTCCTTTTTGAGTCATTAAATATGGCTGTTTAATGTATTTAAATTGTATATTTATATTTTTTATGTAGCTTGTTAAAAATTTTTAAAATTAGACAACATTTCCATTAGTATAGTAAATACAAATTGAATTGATTTATTTATTATTTTTTTCTAGAGATTGTAAATAATGATTGGGCTACTGATGGAGATATCTTTGTTGAACCTACAAATGGAGCAATGTTAAAATTCGGAATATTTTTAAGCACTAAAATGTATAATACAGATTTTATTACATAATTAGTAAAATTAAATTATTGAAGTTTAAAAAACGGATTAGACTGATATATTACACATAGAATTTTTATTTTGTAATAAAAACTTTTGTTAATTAATTTTATTTCAATGAAGTTACATTGTTGTTTTTTATTTTTCTATTTAAATGTAATAATCATGAAATACTTAAGTATCTAATATTTAAAATAAATAATGTATTTAGTGTGTAAAATATTATTTTTTATGTTGATAGATAAATGTTTTTAACATTAAACGTACTTATTTTTCCTAATAAATAAGAAAATTAGAAAATACACAGATAAAAGGGTCATATTTATTTTAAGATTATATAACATTACATTTTATATTTTTTAAATCCTTTGCATTCAAGAACTTTTTCGGTCGGACGTAGCAGCTATTCCAAATGATTTAGCGTATACGTGACGCGTGTCTTACAGCTAGCATAAAATGGTTTTATATACAAATTAACTTACAAAAACATTATATTCTAATAATTTATCTATATTTACATCTTCGAAAATATGATTTTGTAATATTAATTTCTATATTTTTTTGTATGATAATTTATAAAGCATTCTTGAATATAATTGATCTCATTTTTCAACAGTTCAAAATCAAGTTCATCTTCATTTGAGCTAATTTCACTTCCGTAAACCATTTTTTTAGGGTTTCTAAGCTATAATACTTTTGCCATGATCGTTGAATCCGATCTAACGTTGGAGACGTTGTCAGAACAATAGTTTCGGAGGGATTTGGGATTAAATATATTATCTCCATTTTAAAATCTAGCGCTTTACACTTCTTAACAAAGAACATAAAGAGCTAAGAAATTAATTTAGAACCAATGCTGCATTCTCATCAATTGGAAATGTCGAAATCTAGCATAAACAGGGACTGTCGCCTTTCACTCGCCACAGGAATTGCAGTACGGAACGTCGTGGCCACTGAGAGTCGCCTCTCGAGTGCAAAGGGTTTTAAATGTAACTAAATTATATAATGTAATATATATTTTATGTTATGTTATGTATGAGGTATATCAATACATGTATATAACAAATTCAAAGCTAGCAATAATATTAAAGATTAATAAAAATACAAAATATCTATAAAATATGTAATAACCAGTCATAATAATTGTATACCAGTAGTCATATTTTCTAATAAAATCGCAAAAAATTTAATCAATACATAAATTAAGATTAACATAACAGGTACCTATTTAAACGAATTATTTTGAGTAAAAAGTATTTTCTCGATTTTTGTTAGAAAATATAATCAAATATAATTTGTTAAAAAATATAAATAAAATATAAAATATAAATATAATGTGATAATTATGATATAATGTTTGCTATATTAAAAAATATTTATATTAATCATGTAAATATATTTTTATCTCAAATTTTAATTGTGGAAATTTTTTAATAATAAATGTATCACTTTTTGGTGTAATAACATTATTAACAATAATGTACTTATATAGACTTACATGATATAACAATAACAATATACAGTAAAATATAGGTACAATACAACATATCTTTATAAATATTATTATTACAAATTATAAATGCATAGTAATTGTAAATGAGTGTATTATAAGTTATATATTATACAAAGTTTATGTTATCACCTTGATTTCAAAACTGTTATCTGTAAGAAGATTTGGGTTAAAGTTGTATGGTTCTAAAGATCAAATAAATATTTTCTAGGTGTAAGTGTAGGTAATTTTCAAAGATGAATGGGAATATATGTTCTTTTTTTGTTTAATTAATCATATGCTTTTTAAAAATATTTTTTATATAGAATTGTATTAGATTTTTTTTTAATAGAACTTTTTAATAGAAATAGTTTACAAGAAAAATAAAATTATGAAATGAAGATTTCCTTACTAATGTTAACTATATTTATAGGAGGGTTTCGATATAACGATTATTTACGTAATGACACTTTCTAAATCAATAGAATATCTTCATATTAACCATTGTAGCATAATGTAGTTAGCTGTTCTAAGCAAAATTAACAACAATTTTCGGGGAACAACTTTTATGGAGAAACAGTGTATAATATGGACAACATAAGAAGTGTTTTTGAGTAATTACAAATATTGTTAGAGTACTATACCGATGAATGTAACAACGTACATAAATATTTTCATTATTTCTAGTAATGAAGAAAAATATTAAATTGTTGATATAAGAAGTTTAAAGTTCTAGGATATTATGAGATATCTTTTTTATTCAAAACCAAAGTAACAGAATGATTCAGTTCCTTTAAAATTCAAATGAATTATGAATCAGTCTTAATAACAGTGGTTTTATGTAAAATAAAATAGGATATATTTTAAAAGAGTTTAATAATATAATCGAAATGATAAATTCCGCAGGAGTGATCACTTACGTTTATATTATTAGCTTTAATAAATTTGGGCAGAGTACAAAGGCTTGATTTTAATATACAAATATTTTTAAATCATTTTGATTTTATTTGAAACGATTTTTTAACTTAATAGTAATGAATGATTTTATTTGTATGTGTAATTTTGGATAAGGAATTATAAAAATTGTTTGTAAGATTTTTATCTTAAGAGACATAGTATCTAATAAGTAGTGTTAATTTATTGAGTTTGAAAAGTATGCCATCAACTTCTGAAAACCAGATCAAGGATGGAACTATTAAATAAATTAGTAATCAACATTTGTATTTATTCATATGATCTATGACATGTATATTCACAATTACTATGAATTCATAAAACAATTGTACAACATTTGTAACAATACTTTTAACAACGCCTAAATTTCTGAAAAATTATATTCAGTTTATGTTACAAAATAAATATTTTATTTGTGCTTTCAGTTACGTATAATTTTATATTAGTACCTTGTATGCATTTACAATTTTTTAAGTTACATATGCAAGCTTCATATAAGTTTGAAATAAGAGTCTCTGTTTCTTTTAAATATTTATATAATTTTAATTTACATAAACGTATATAAAAACATCGATTTTTCATGCAGAATGTATTGCTAGACGGATAAATTTAGAATTTTAATATAAGATGATTTAATGATATATACATCATAATATACACATATTATATTAATGTATGTAATATGTATTATAGTGTATATATGTATATTACAACGTATATGTAGTACAAATAAGCACAACTCCAATCCAGAAAAGTAAATAACGTTAATTTCTTTTTTAAATAAAAAATATTTCATTCTGACTTTAACGCGACGTATTTTGTATATTATATATATATATATATTGAGAATTCTAAAAAGTATAAATTTATATAAAAATTATATATAAAAAATAATAGTGTGAAATTATACAATTTAATTACTGCTACAATTTACCCCAGTACAAAACAATTTTTTGATTTAACATAATGAAGATGGAAAACCTCTTCACTTAATACGTAAAGAATTGCAGCAAAAATTGTTCCCATGAGATTTCTTTTTAATACAAGACAGAATTAAAAACGAACTTTTCCTTGTTGTATCTGGTCATAAATTTCGGTAGTCAACAATTGGTATCCAGATTTTTCGTTTAAATAATATAATTTATCTCCTATCCTATTTGGATTGTATCCTTCGTCTACAAGATCTTTTTTTTTCAATTTGAATGTGCCTGAAATAGTGATTAAAAATAGCTTTTCTAAGTTAGAATGGTTTAAGCTTATAATATTTAATTTATAAAATAGTAAGAGAGTAGTCTGTATAACGAAATGTATTATTTTTCAAAATATGAATGAAAAATTGATATAAAAATAAAAATCTTTATAAAAGATATTATATAAGCAATTAATTTTATAATTTAAGTATAATTTTGAAACAGTTAAAGTAACATTCATAAATAACAAAAGATTAATTTACGACTATTGATAAAGATGATTTTAATATGATTATCAAATGAGTTTAATAGAGATATGTATACAAAAATACCTGTGAGATCAATTTTCGATAAAATCCTAACAAATCTAGGTACCGCGTAAGTTGCTAAATGTTCCTTTAAATCAACTGATAATTTATTAATGTCTAGCGTAGCTTTTTCATCATATATTGCTGCCATTCCAGCTTTACCTTCAAGGCCTGGAATCTATTGAAAAATTGTATGGAAATATAATTAAATCTATAAACTCATAGCGCAGAAATAAAGAGTATTTAAAACTTATTAAATTCCATATGTAATAAATATACTACATATATAAATAAGACATATATAACAAATATTTTTTATTAAAAAATAATAGAATAACTATTATAGAATATTATTTTTAATATTTTATTTACCTCAACTCCATATACAATGCAATCTTTATAACTAATAACATTACTGATAATAGCTTCGACTTCAGATGTAGACACATTTTCTCCTTTCCATCTAAAGGTATCACCTGTTCTATCCTTAAAGTACAAATTACCAAATTCATCTGCTATTAAAATATCACCTGCAAGAAAAAAATGAACAAAATTTAGATGACTATTTGTATTAGTAGTTTATAATATTTATTGTATTTTAATGGAACAGTTGCAATAAAGAAATATAACGCAGAAATATTAAATAGCTTTGCTTAACAAATTGCATTAACAATTAAGTTAGAATAAATTTATACCAGATATAAATGCTGAATCGCCTTTGGTAAATACATTATAAACTATTTTTTTTTCTGATGCTTTCTGATCTACATATCCTAAATATGCTCTGAATGGATTATTCGGTATAATTTTTCCAATAAAAACACCTGGTTCATCTGAAAATGATATAAGAAATTGTAAGGTGAAAAATAAAGAAAGTTTCATTACAATTCAAAATGTGAGGTGAACGCTTTAATTTATATTTAACGAAAATACTTACTTGGTTTACACAACTGACATAAACCTTTTTCATTCCTTATAGGTTCTCCATCAGCATTGACTTTTATAATAGAAATAGGATAAACTGATGGAAGAATTCGAGATACAAACCCAATAGCTCCAACAGTATTGTCGATGTTTACTAGAAAAATAGGATATGAAATATTAATATCATACAATTACTATATACATTAATAAAATATTTAACTATTTTTTATAAATTATATTATATTTTTCTTAATCGTGTGAGCATATGAATATTTTTACAAACGTACATTATGCAGCGTATAAAAATTCTGTTATTTATTATTCATGATTAGATTTATTACTATTATTCATTACTTTATTTAAAACTGCAATTCATTAAATATTTCATTGGATAAAGCAAATTATTTATTAAGAATAATAAAAAATTAATCACTCGATTGGTCATTCAGTACACAAAATAGTCGTAAATTTCAATATATTTTTATTAAAGATTGGTATAGATAATAGGAATTCTCACCTATATTAGCGTTGCCTTCTGTTGCTCCATAGAATTCAGCAATTTGTGAAATATTAAATCGCTCTACGAATTCGCGCCATATTTGTGGTCTCAAACCGTTTCCAAACATCAGCCTAATCTTGTGTTGCTTGTCTTCCGGTTTTGGAGGTACAGCTAAAATATATCTACACATTTCTCCAATATACTGACCAACCTAAAAGTTAATTATATCTATTTGCTTTCATATTCGTATTTCTTCAAGGATTAATTCTCTTTTTGAATAAATATCGCAGTGAAATTTAAAATTATTTTCTTTTAATAACGATAGAAAAAAGTTAAAAAGCATAGAACTTACTGTACAATTATATTTGATGCATTCAGCAAAATAAGCGCTTGCTGAGAATTTTTTTCTAATTACAACTGTTGCACCATGAAGAAGAGCTGCACCAACAGCCATTACACCACCTGCAGTGTGATATAATGGCAATGGTGTGTAAATTCTATCCGAACTCTTAAACTTTGCCAACATAAATATACCAGTTGCCATAAACATAAACCTAGAACGAATTAGAAAATCAATTAAATAGCATTAATTATAATTTATGAGGATTTCAATATTTCTTACCTAGAATTGGTTATAACTGCTGCTTTTGGAAGACCAGTTGTGCCACTGGTGAAAATATATACTAGTTGATCGTGGTAAGCACCTTTTTCTTCAAAAACTGGCGCAGCCGAAGAAACATTGGTCATAAGAGTATCCAAGTCATTGTCATTTAATTTTGATGTCTTTGAATTTGGTAAACTACCGATTCTATACAATGGAAACTTTGGATCCAAAGAATCTATAATATCTGATATAGCTAAAACAATTAATAATTATAAGATAATTATAAATTAATAAATATAAAATAAATGCTTTTAACAAATATGAAAATGTTTGAAACGAAGTAAAATTAATTAAGAATTTTCGGCTAAAACGATTTCTTTTACAAGATAATTCAAACATATTCTGAATATGATTCTTTTATCGTAATAAAATATATACTTCTAATATATATATATATATATATATATATTATATATACATACATATGTAATATATACATAATAAAAGTATACTTCTGATTGTACTTTAGAAAGTACGTATTTCATTAATTTTATTACCGTAAGCTTACAATAAAAGTATGAATGATATTTATATAATTCTTTTAGTTTGTATTTTTCTATATAAGATATTTTCATACTTTATACAATCAACATTTTTTTTATTCTTGTTAAGGATATGTGTGAATATCTGAACATCGTAAAATTTCATAATTTTTACATCAATAGTAAGCAAGTGCATGAGTACAATGTCTGACAATAAACGATCTGTTTCTCCTTATGTTTCTATGCATACTGGGTTTTCCTCTTACATCATAATTGTACTGATTTAATTATAACTTGTTATACCCTGTCATATGTTTTAATAAGTTCAGTGCATTAAAAGTTACATCGAAGCAAAGTTCATCGGATCTAAGAAATTTTGAAATTACTCATTAAACACACCCATCTTCTATTCATTTAAGTAATGTATATTTAAGTAGCCTGTTTTTAATTAAGTATAGTTTTGAATGTAAGTATAGCTTATACTTGAATTAGAAAAATTTATGTGTATGTATGTATATACATATTCAAAAAAATTCTTATAAAATCTTCTTACAATTAATTTACCAGAGATGGAAATTATTTAGATCTGAGATGGTTTTACTTGGAGTAAAATATACTATAATTTTGTTGTAAAAAATCACGTGTCCACTTATCTTCATCTCCAAATCTCCGAAGTGCCAGGATTTATAAATATTTATAGTTTTGACGATTATGAATGTAACTTTATTTTAATTCATTTTTTCTACCGATAATAATATTAACGTAAATCGAGATGACAATACTATACGATTTACGCTGTATATGAAAATAGATATAAACAATAACATAACTATAATAGGAAGATTAATATAAGAATAATTTTTAAAGATTAACGAGAGAGCGCAAAATGTGATCTGCAAAATTTTGTAGAATATATTTCATACAGAATATATACATTGTTTATAATTATATTATTATAATGAAAGATTATTTCTTAATCTGCAAGAAGTTTCTGTAGAGTATCCTCGCAATCTTTATAACGATAAACATCCTTAGGTATTCTATTCGAATCATTGGCATTGAAATTTTGCAAGTAATAATTGTTATCAATAATTTCAAAAACATAACTGAAGTTTATCGACAATAACGATAAACGTAATAGCCACTAGCGTTATGCAATCGTTCATAAAATAGAACTCGAGTCCAATCGGTTACGACACGCAACCGAACACCTAATTTTCTTTCATTCTGGGGTAGTTAGTTCTATTTCCTATTATTGCTTCAATCATTTTGACCAGAGTTATTAGCTTAAAGGATCCACACGCAATGGAAAATAAATACATATTTCATTCTCAAACGAAGAGGTGACAAATTATACAAATTTGTACGAACAACAAAAATCATGAAACAATTGACCTTAAAACTGATAAAAATTATTTTAACGATATACGTATTAATTTATGATATGTGTGATAAATTATATCTGAAATGTAAACTACGACAAGCATAATGCTTAATTCTTCATTTAATTTTCAATTCTAGATCTTCCAATTTCTACAATTTTTCCTAAAAGGTATATAGAATTTAATATTTATAAACGTAAATGAATTATGCATTTAGAATGATTATTTTTTATTATAATTTAAAATAATTATGAATTTAGACTTTCTTTTGATTCAATCAATGAACGTTGTCCAAATTTATATCAGGTATCGATCAGTACTTAGATAATGTTATTTAAAGAGATAAAAGTGATTTTGAATTTTTATCGAAGAAAAGAAATTTTTAATATTACACTTTGTTGCCAATTCAGTGATGATTAAACACTCTTGTTTATGATATTTTCTTGTTAGATTATCAGAAATATCTATACGATGTAAAAATAAGGTGTTAAAATGAAAATACAGATAAGTGGAGGAACTGGAGATTAATAAGAACATAAACTAAACCATTACAAACTAATCAATCAAATCATATCGAGTTGAAGATAATTATAATGGTAAACCATAATCAATTATAGCTTTTTCCTAAGTAATTACTAGAAATAACTGATAGATATGATGAACAGAGAACAAGAGAAATCTTCATCAAACAAAATATTTAATTATTAGCCATAATTACATAAATCTTCTTTTGTCATTTTTTTCATTAAACTTATACATTAACTTATAAATTATTTAAATATTTTATTAAACGCAACTGTGCGAACAGGGTTTAAAAGCCATCATAAATTAGCGTGACATTTTACTTGAAAGTAGTAAAGATATTATAGTTAAATATTCATGGTTGAGCAAATCTTCTGTCGTGAATTATTAATTAACGAATGAAATTCTACTTGTACGAAACGCACTATTTAGCGTGCACTTGGCCATGTGCATATTTTATACTGTTCACCCTTTCACTACGTCAATGTTGGCCTTGTTTGTGGATTCAATATAAAAGACAGTTGAATCGTGAGGTTATACTTTGTCGTAAACAGAATGTAACAACATGTAAATTATTATTCATGTTATTTCGAGTCAATATGTAACGAATTCTGAATAAATAAATATTGAAATAAACAAATTTTTAATATTATTTATTACTGTAGTTTTATGTGAAAAATTTCTGAACAAGAATGTGCGTAATTACTTATAAACATTACATTAAAAATTTTATAATACTAAAGTTGTATACTGTGTACTATACACGGTGAGAAAGTCTTAGAAGGTTTTAATTAGAAGCGTTCCTAAAAAGTTTGTAAACTAGAAACAATTACAAATAAATAACGTTATAAGGAAAAATATCTAAAAATTCATTTCTATGTAATATCACATGGATTGGGCTATTAGGCAGATAAAATGTTAGCTATTTTCCCAAAGTCATTGCAGATATCAACCTGAAATTTTCAGGTGTTAAATGAAGCAGAGCGGCTAACCTTTTTAGGGTGTAAGATATTGTAGAGGTGAATTTCTTAAGGATGAAAAGGGTGCTAGCCCCATCTTTTTTAAATGGGATGGAATATTAATTTTCCGATATTCGAATAGATGTTATCAAACCTAACATCTTTCAATCTTTATATAAAGCATGTTCTTTTTATTTTACACAGCTAAGGAGTTAATGCGGAAAATAAATTTACGCTAGAGGAGATCCGTGAAGATATCGAAAGATATCAAAAGCCTATCTTCTTATTACTGTAAAAGTGACTTCATGATTCTTAAGGAATGAATATGAATGAATCAATCGAAATCAAAGGATAGGAAGGTAAACATTACTTTTGAATAAATAAAACTTTAGCTTTAATTTTAAAGATAATTTTTGTTATGCTTACCATCGGTGAAATCTGCTCCATAAATAAGAGCTTGACAGTTGGACACATTGATGCTATGCTGAAGAGCAGTTTTACGAAGGTTGGTGTTAAGAAGTGGTATTATTACTCCCAGTTTACTCAGACCAAGCCAAAGGGCAATGAATTCCACCCGATTCTCCAGAAGTATGCCAATGATATCGCCTTTACGATATCCGTATGTTTTGAATATCGTGGCGACTTTATTACTATAATCCTCCACCTGAAAAGTATTTTATTGAATTTTATTAGTCTGGGTAACATGTGCAGAAAAAGATAAAGGAAAAAAGAAATATGAAAATTTTCAAATGTTACAAATGTCATATCATATCTGACATTATACATATCATGTATATCTGACATTTGTGTATATTTTTAAATACTAGCACTCATAAGTGTCCTGACATTTTAGCCAATTTATAGTAATAATACATGAATGTTAGTAAAACGTATAACTTAATGACAAACTAATAATCAAAAGTCAATACTTATCGTCTCTTTATAGGAATTTAATTATTTTATTTAAAGATTAATGATTGTTCAACCATTTGCATTTTTACGTTTTAAGGTCTTCGAACATAAAAGTTCTCGGAAACTAGGAAGATATTACTGTATAGGTGTAACTGTTCATTTATGGACAAAAGGAAAGTATGCATTTAACTATGTAACGGTAATAAATTTATCAGTCATAGCAAAACATTCTGAACTACTATATTTAGCTACTATTACCATTAAAAAATTAGTATTCAGGTATTTTTATCTGAAATCTAAAATTATGATTAAACAAGTAGGTAAAGACTTATGCTATAGATAATAGACATACATATATAATATATACAATAGTTAAGAGTTAAGTGCTGGACAGTAGATATGGAATAGTAAAATAAGGGTAAAATAAAATTGTGTGCGTGAGTAGATGGATGTGTGTGTAGATGATTAAGTGACAGTGCAAGGCAATAGGAAAATAATTGTAAACCGAATTCCTTTCGCGGCCAACAGACTGAAAATAAACTATGCCATTACAATTAATAATATCATATTTTCTATTTTTAAAGATAAACGATAGTTTATGAATATTTATGTATATTATCGTTACTGATGTCGGAAATTGTTCTTGCTTATTTTTAATGTTCATTAAAATTACTAATAATCACTATCTAGCGTTAACTATCACTATGACTGGAAAAAACTTTTGGTTATTGATAGTGATTACTGATAAATGGTAACCAAAAACTATTTTCACCAACCATAATGGTTATATCTGCAATAAAAGAAATGTCTGTTATTAGCAATGGAACTTTGTACATTAAGAAATTTTAGACATTTATCATAATTATCCGTAATGAAAGCTATCTATACTAACATATGAATTTTTATATAATAACTTCTTAAATCATATTAATTAAATAATGACTTCTGAAGTTAAAAGTTACATCATACGACGAAAATTATATTTCTATATATAAATGAGAGTGTAATTATAAGATTCATTCTATCTTTAGTATAGAATTTGTAATATGTAGTATCTTTTAGGAAAGGTTCAATAACCCATGAGTTAAAGTATTTTAGATTTATTAAATCATAAAAGTTATCCAATTTTCTGAACGAAAAGGAAATGAGTCATATTTTACGTTATTCATCTCATCCCGGCTTATTTATAAGAGCTATGTACATCCTCTCGCATTTTTATCATTATAGCCGTTATCAATGAAGTTAGCAAGTTGCCCTTTCGCGTTATATCTTTCTATATCATGCAAATATAAACGATTGAACTATCACTAAAATAATCTGATTGAATAATTTACTAAATAGTTAAATAACATATAGTATTATTATAAAGTATAACTAATAGATATGAAAAAAATAAAAATTGAAAATTAGGATAACGAAACAATTATTCTTTTTATGACGCCTGCTTTTGCAATTTGAAACTCAATCGCGCCGAATATTAATATATATATATAAGATAATAATTATAATAAAATAATACAAAAGTTGTCAAATACTAATTAGAAAAAAAGGATGGTAATAAGGAGACTGAATAAATTACATTTATGTTAACAGATATTTTTGAGTTTCGTTTTGAGGAAGGATGATTAAGAATTTTGATAAAATTTACCTGTTGATACGTCCATTCTTGATCTTCAAAAATGAAACAAACTTTATTTGGATGCCGACTAACATGTTGTCGAAATACATCGGCGATGCTTCTGTTTTTCCTCTCGTGACTGCGGATAATCCAAAGAACTTTTATATACCGTGTTATAGCTCTGAAAAAGTTAAAAATGTTTACGTTAAAATCATTCATCAATACATATATATATATATATGTATATGTATATTAAACAATTTTTTAAGATTTCGCTTATCAATCATAAAATATATTTTTAAATTTTATGAAGAGTGTCTATACTGAAAAATAAGTCTCCACATTTTAAAATTTATACATTCTTTTAAACTTTCTAACAAATTATAAAAATATTAATTAATCCCTACAGTGATCTCTTAGTTTGCTCATAAATGTATCTTGTTTAAGAATATACGTACTCGAAATATTAGTAATTAAATATTTTGTGTATCTCAAACAATTAGTGCAAATATATTACTGTATTATATTATTTTATTACATTTATTATTTTCAATGTACATACATATATATATATATGTACAAATATATGTACAAATATATGTACATAGTATTACATATATATATATATATGTAATACTATGTAAATTACTATATGTAAATTAGCGAACTTACAACTCAATTGAATTGTACTGTCATCCTTATATAAGAAACCGAGATTTGTTCACTAACCAAATAGCGCAATTTGTTAACACCAAATGCACATATTGAAAAAGTGGCAACAGTAGAAAATGAAAAGTGGTTCTTAGCAAATTCTTGTTAGGTAAAGAAAATATACATATTACATAATGCACGTTTCATACATTCTCACTTAATTTTAGTAATTATGAGCGATGACGAACAAATTCTTTGCATTGGAAATATCAGTATTAAAGCCAGTTTTTGTAAGTTTTATAAATATGTTAACATATTCTTATGTTATCGTTATAGTTAGGTTTAAAAAAAGACACAACTATAAAATCATTGTACAGCGTCAATTATGAAAGTTAGGATTCAAGTGATTGATGATTATCTTCATATTATACAATAAGAAATATATATATATTTATTGTAGGAAAAAATCAATTAATTTTAATTATTTGATTTTAATTAGAGTCTAATCTATAATTCAAACTGGATGAATATTTCGCTGTAATAGATCTTTTAAATAATCATTCAAGTAATTATAATAACTAATATAAACCAATTATAATTAGCATTTTGAACTGTGAGTAGATATACTACTAACTGTAGGTAGGTATATAAATCTTGGATTATCTGCTTCTCTTAAGATTTTCAGATTTTAAGATTCTACAAATCGACCCGAAAAATATTCGGACACAAGTATAATTTGAATTACTTTAAAAATTTCAAAATGAATCGTAGAAGTAAAAATACGTTTTTGATACCAATGTTATTTATATCAGATAAATATGCTAGCCAATTAACCATCTGATTTAAATGTCACTAAGAACTGGAACGCCATGACGCACCAGTCTAAACCTATTCCCCTGCCGGTTTCATGCCTTTGACTCCGTCAAAATGAATTTGAAAAGTCGCAGGTTTCCCTCGAAAACAAAAGTGAAAGGAGCTGTCAGAGATAGGTTATTGTCACAGTTACAGGACTTGCTCAAAGAACAACGTATTGGTACCTCGGTTGGTGGTTCACAGAGGACATCACCCAAGTATGACATGAGCCAAAAATATTCGACACATATTTTGTTATCGACAATCTGCCACATTTATGGAGTGAATCTTCTATTTCTAATATTACCCGAGATACTCCAGAAAATGTATTTTCAATCCCAACTTTAAGGGCTTGCCAAAAATATGGACAATTGCTGATAAAAGAAACATACACGTAGAATATTTTTGGCTGCACTATACATCTGTAAAGTTTCATCAAAATCGTTGTGTCACACTTGGGATCTATGATACTGTTTATGGGGATTTCTTTTAACTGGCGTCAACTATGTCTGTTCTAGACGCTACGAATGGCAACTTTTTGAACACACCTTATAGTGGAAGTACTCATAAATATGAAGGGAACTTAATCTAAGAAAACTAGCACTAGTACTATGGACTTTGTATGTGTAAAGCCAAATGTGCGAAAGATATAAGTAGGTATGTGTGAGTTACAGAAAATATTATATTTTATTATTTACTTCGCTATGTAAATAATAGATTAAGAGGACATAAATAAAAACAACAAAAAAGTAAAAGAATTTAAGCCATCAGCAATTTTAATGTACGCTGTGACGATTGAATTGTAACATGAATCAAACCTGCATGCACCTTAAAGAAAATTGAAGTGCTTGGTTGGTTCAATGGACCAGTTAAAGCAACGAGAGAAATTTGTATGCTACGCACGTCATTTTAAACTATTTATCGCTGATCAACACTAGATTCTATGCAATTACATGCATAATGTACACGTGCTTATAGTCAATTAATGATTACAAAATATCAGTTAATGATGATAAAGATATCTAGAAACTCAAGGATCAATTTCACATACGTATAATCGCTATATCGCGAGCGTAATACTTGAATAAGATAAAGAAATCAAATATTACGTTTGAAGCATTTTCTGTTTTAAGCGTAAATATTTATATTTGAATCGGAATTTTTCCAGATATAGTTTGTAGTATATTTTTAATATACTGCGCGTTTGAAAAAAATGGTGCATAGATGCTGTAAAGCTCTATATTTTTGTTCATATTATATTAAATATTTATTTAATAGTTTTATCTAATGATCTGTAGAATCAATTAAATAATAAAACTTATTATTTTAGATTTATTGTCATTAACATTCAGTGCCTTCAGCGAAAATGACTAATGTAAGCAAAAAAAAAAGAAATATATTATTAGTTTTCTTAGAAAATGGCAATCAGTCATGGAATTGTTTAGGTAATCTGCAAACCGTGACCGATGATAAAACACAACGTTATAAACAGACAAACTTATTGTAGAAATAACATTAGATTCTTGTATTACATGAAATTCAAACAAATGTTATAACACGCAGAGTTTCAAAATGTCAAAAATTGAAAAATGCGATACAGAATTATGGATAAACGTCATAAAATAAAATAAAATCTGGGCACGTAATAAAATCAAATATTATACGTAAATTTGGGAAATATTTTTAGAAACCCGTTATTTTAGATGTTATATGTTACATTATATTATATATTATATTATATTTTTTATAAATACAATTATATATAATTGCCTGAATCAAATAGTAATTTCTTTAACCTCCAAGTATTGCTGACGCAGATTGTCCAAAGCAGCATAGACAGATAAATAAGTGTGTAATATCATAAATAAATTATTTATGAAATTTTAAATCTAACATGTATAGCATAACTTGACACGTGTAGGTATATTGCACACTTGCTAGAGAATTTGAACATTGAATTTTTCGAGTTATCGTTATGAAAAAGTTTTTTAGAATTCTTTATAATGTATAAACTGACAATAATAAAAACAATGTTCAATCCTGTTCTCAATTATAGTCGCTAATAAACTTGATTAACAAAATAACAACTTGCTAATTTTAATTAATAAAGTTATTGATTGTGGTATTTCCACTTTTTGAAAAATGAATGTTTTTGAGTTATATCACTTTTGAAGCAAGATATATCTGTTGCATATATTAAGAAATCAAACCGCATGCTATGCATATATATAAGTTCGTCGCTCGTCAATGAAGGGTTAATCTTGAATGACCTTGAATGCTGTTATGTCATGTGTCGTTGAACTCGTCTTTATAAACGCTTTCATGAGCTATAAAATTGAATTGTGAAAGTCCGTCTCATACTATTCCAGAAAAAAAACAGAATAAGTTTTTCGAATTGAAAATTCCCTATAAATTTTGGATGTTGATGTAAAATAAAAATGTTTGAATCATTAGATTCCTTACAAAGAGATAGTCAAATTCTGCTTTTGCTCGATATTTCGAAACGCGAGTTTTAGGCAATATGGTTAAAAAATTCATTCACTTACGTATTCGTAAGAGATTTNTGTTGAATAAACTCTTTAATAAAAACAGAATATAAATGGAAGAGGTGAAACAGGTCGTGTCATACAGTTAACTTGATAGTTTTATCTTTTACAAATTATATAATCAAATTAATTTACTTCTGGATATGGTATTTCCAGAAACATTTATTAGAAGAATATGTACGTCATTCATTATGCTCTTTTTCCTAGTACTGACGACACTTTTATATCGTGAATATGTTAGAGACACATATTTTCATTTTTGTATTAAATTTTCATATCGATAATGAATGTTCATTACAGGAATACATACAGGTTCACTACAATTTTTTTTATATGTATATGAAATATTTATTTTTAGAGTAGATGATATATTCCCAAAAACTCGATTAAAATATCAAGAATAAATAGAATAACGATGTACATTCCAAACAGGAAGTCATTAAATCTACAAATCATTCAAATTCATTCAAATTATCAGTGATAATATGTGAGTTTAGCTGCATGTTATTATGGAAAATCTACGTAGATGATTCTGTCAATAATAATATTACTGTTACATAATAATTTAAATATAGTTGAATCCTATATACCATGCTGTACTATCACTTGTTACAAACAGATCATGATTCCAATCGTATCTTTTTGGAAAAACTGAAATAGGTATATTATTTTACATCATGATAAGATTGTACTCGTGAAATTAGAAATTATTGTCAATGATCTTTGAATAAAGATCTTTTTAACAGTCAAAATTACAATTTAATTCATATCAACTTATCCAGGATAATAGAATTAGATACTATAATATTATTTCAATTCGGTTAATTTATTTTCAATTTTTTAATTTAATTAGAATCATTTGTCCATGTTCACTTTTACGAAAAGTGAACAGCGAATATTATTCGTTGAGGATGTTTTACTTTACTCCGATATTGTTCATTTAGGGCATTGCAAAAATATAATGCGATGTTACATTACAGATATAAATATAAAATAAACTGTTTTAGAAATATAATATAGACTTATGATGTAAAACTTTTAATATAAAATCTAAATTTAATACAAATTTAATATAAAGTATAGTTAAAGACATAAACAATTATTTTTATATTTTTAAATACTTTTTCTATTTTTCAATATTTTCATATTCCTTCCTGTATTTATAATTAAATTGATCTGTGTTTTATTATTGTGAACTTTGTAAATCCGTAGACAATGAAAAGTAGGTTATTTTATACTAAAGTTAGTCGTATTCTTACAGAAATTTGAATATAATAGATTCATGAATAATTCTGAAAAATTATAATCGTACACATTTAGATATATTTTAACTTTGATCTGGATTGTATTCGGTTAATAGCACTAAATATAAATAAAACTCTTTTATATCAAATTCAAGGAATAAAGAAAAAGACAAATGAACAGTTCAAGTGCCTATAATTTACTGTTAGAAATTTGTCAATTAATCATATTCAGTTTCATATTTTTTGACCACTAGTGATCACATAAAAAAGATTTTCTGATTTATAACGCACAGTGTAAATATAGGCAATAATAGGTCATCATGCGATATAACAAAGTGACTTAACAGAATGTATATACTGATAACACAATTTTAATCAGCGAAACGGAAAAGTAAGTAATAGTATTTCATTTTATTACATTATTATATATGTATAGCTTGAGAAAAATTATATTAGTTATCATTATCACCTGATTTGTTAAACTTCTCAATTAAGATATATAAACCTAACGATATATAAATATCGACTTAAATTGCATTATCTCTGAATTTCTTAGCAAGTAAAAAATAATTTGAACAAGAATATTACAAATTCTTAAGATTCTCCAGTTATTCAAATCAAATTAATCCGTACATAATTGAATAAAGAATATTGTTCATGAATTTTACATCATAGAAAACATCTAAACTGAATTCTAATTATATATTTGTTATACTGTTTTCGTAAAGGTTCATTAATAGATAATCAGGTAATTGTTGATACAACAAATATTTTATAAATAAATAACAAAATAACTTCTGTAATATCTCATATACGGTTTTAACTAATTTAACGCGGCAAAAAATTACAGGGAGATTTTAAAATCTATATAAGAATACATATTATAATATTTAATCCAGATATTCTAAATTCTATATAATTTCTCTCTTCTTATCTCTAACTTATTTCTGGCATTCAATTCGAAAAGTCAATCTAAAAATATACAGGCGGTTAAAAAAATTATAATTGGCGATAAATGACAGATTATGTTAAGGAAACAAAGAAATAACAAGAAAACTGTGTTTTGTATGTTTTATAAAAAAAAAGAAGGAAAATTGTTTATGATTATATATCAAATAGAAAACAAGAAATACAACAGACAGAGGAACGATTAAGGAACGCAGGTTAAATAAGGCGTATGTATTCGATTTTATGAATGAAACGTTCAGTTCCTGTAATTAATATATGTGGCGATATAACTATATTTTCTCAGCCTTTAAAATTGTCTAATATAATCTTTTTTATCGTTAACGAGCAAGAATTCTTCGACTGATCGTTCACGTGTCACAATGTGCATCTATTATCTCTTTCTTACTCTATTATCTCGTACTTGGATTAAAGATTGCCTATTAATGCATACTTCATTTAAATGACATTATTGTGACACAGCTATAATAGATAAATGCGTTACTTTAAAAATCAATTTCCTTCGTGACGATTTCATAATACAGTTTGACATTAAACTTTTATCGTTGAGTCCATAATTTACTATTGAGACGTCAGCATCACTTTCTCACACGCTTAACACGAAATATGAATGAAGACGTAAGAAAAGGATCATATCGTTTCTTTCTGCATATTTTCGGTATATTACTTGTAAATATAAAATAAGCTGCAATAAGATTGACAGAATTGTTAGTGCTTGAAAACTTTAATGATAAACAATTCTAAATGACAGTCAGATTTTATAACTATGTTAGTTTTATTAGTATTATAAAGTGATTATTTATTGTTAAAACAATTGTTAGTTACAAGCGAGGGATATGGGTTTCAATTACCGTGCAGTTCACTTCCCTAGTAGACCATATTGATGAAAATTGAACAATTATTTTATGAGAGTAATATAAACATTAACTGTCGAAGGTCGGAACTATTCGTTTCACGTGTCGCTTGTCACACGAAACTTAGGTCTCGTTTACAATTTAAAATTTTCTTTTCCTCTCAATTATTTTCTTTTTTTAATTAGAAATTAATATTTCTATATTGTATTACTAATTAAATTTTATTTTGGGATTACTATACTTTCTGATAATAATTTTCGAGCAAAGATCGGAAATACCAACCTTACGTTTAAGAAATTCTCACATCTAATCTAAACTCAAACTCTATCTTAAACCAGCCCATCTGAAATCTAACCTCAATCCAAAACCAAATAAATTCATTTGTGTATAAACTCAATGTCGTGATTTACCGCTTTGTGAATGTTATCCTCCTAAAAGGAATGTAATTGTCAAATTGGAAGCTTCTTAAACTTAAAACTGGTATTTTCGGATTCTATCAATGAGTATTATTAAAAAATATATAGATCGGCCTATGTAATCGATCTAAAAAATTGTTGATGTCCTAAAATTTAACTATATTGCGCATTCATGTGTATTCCTTATACGAAGATGTACGTTTATGACATGTACAGTTATCTGCTGAACTTATACCGCCAAGATCCCGCGTTCAAATAAGAAAACTAACATTTTAGAAACTGTCTCAACAGAGTTATTTAATATTTGACGAAAATCTAATAATTAACTTTCTATTATGACATGTTATAACTAATTCCACTATATCAAACGTTTCAACATTCTACTTAAATTCATCCTCCTCCCTGAAAGTATGACATGTTATTATCAAAGCAGAATCACGTGTTTTCTAGTTATAAATATCTGCGATAATTTAGAGATTTTCGCATGGATATACACGATGAGGATGTATACG
Source organism: Bombus soroeensis (assembly GCA_014737365.1). Lineage (NCBI taxonomy): Eukaryota > Metazoa > Arthropoda > Insecta > Hymenoptera > Apidae > Bombus > Bombus soroeensis. Next base: position 15,887 of record JACXIL010000038.1, on the reverse strand, counting down.
ATCGACAAAACTTTAAAGAAGCAGAATGAAACTTGGCTGACCGTGCGAGAAGACCAACTTGGAAAGTCATAGACTGACCCAGTTTTCAATTTAATCGGAACGGATTTAGAACGAATCGAAATCGAAAACTTGAATCTGTGCGCGTTGTCAAAGGACGAGGATGAGCCGGATAAAGAGGAATGCATACTCACACGAGGTCTCTGGGTGCAGTTTTCAGAGCGACGTAAAACCATCGAAAACGTCCTCCAGCCACTAAATATGCGACGAGAACGACAACCAGTAGCTGCACGAGGAAAATGGGGCCTGTGTATATGGCGAGCAATGCCATACAGGCGGTCAAACTCGATATCAGAAACATGATGAGTGCCAGGCGGCGAAGCAAGCGACCGACTGCCTTCCACCGGCTGGCTGCGCTCCTTTCCGTTCCTCTTCCCGTGCGCGTCCTCGTCTTTGGCGTTGTTGTCGTGGTTGCCTCCGTCCCCGCTCCTGCATACAAACATGCACTATGTATGCGTGCAACGCTTGTCCGACTACAGTCGCGACTCCTATTCTATCGTCTGCTACATTCGGCGTACCTATTGGTTCATTGTTCGCCGTTCCGACTTCCACTTCCACCGCGATACTCGACACATTTGACCTGCTGTTACTGTTGTTCCTTAGTTTATCCTCGAGCTCGACCCTGCTCTCGGCCGACGTCGACGTCCGCGACGAAGACGCCGGCCGCGAACAGATCGACGGCGAGAAGCCTGCGACGTTAGAATGAGCTTCACCTTTTTCTACGTCCTGCAACAAATGCGGTAAACATAATACACACATAATCTATACATACGATGTTTGTTATTCGTTCATATATACAAGGTGCTTCAGAAATAGGCATCAAATTTTGGTATCGTATTCTACCCTTCCCAAGAGTCAAGAGAAATTGTATAATATAAATATGGGTCAGGGAATTATTCCTTCTCAAGAACTAAATACCTTTTTACTATTTTTTATCAATCTGTCTGATAGCTTGATAATACTAAAAATACTGAACTGCTGCATGTGACGAAATTTGGAATATGTCGATGCGAAACGTCTATTATTGCAGAAGGAAATCATTTTCAGTAATTTCTTTAAATAAGTTTTACGTTTTTATTAATAAAATATTCTGTCATAAACAAAAAATATCTATATTTCAGAAAGGAAAAGTTTTCGAATCTATGTTTACATGACATTCTTTCATCCGTAGAAAGGATAAAATAAGAAGATCAGAGTTTGGCCATCTATTTTTAAAATACTTTGGATATACTACCGACTAACCATGAGTTCAATAGTGAAAGTTGTTGTTTGGACTTTCTACGAGTTGAGTTCTGTAAATGAGCCCTTTGCTTCGACAGTGGCATATTTTTATGCAGTTGTGTTATTGCAATAAAAGTATGAAGTTTATTAAAGCTCCCAGGAAAAATGTGATAAAGTTATAGATTCTTTCTTTTTTTCTAATACTAACATAATCGTTTTATAATTTTATTCCACTGTAAGAATTTCCATTTTTCATAAATGTGGTTAAATGTACGAATGTGTGAGTTGATGCTGGTTGTTCTTACACAGTATCGTATAACCTAGAGTATCGAGTATATTGCAAACGGTACACTGCAAACCGCCCAGAGTAATCCGGGATGAAGTAGTTTCCTAATTGTGGATATCAGTGTATTCCGTTAGAAATTATTGCATAGAGATATATAATCATATGTATTAGGTTGTCCGAAAAGTTTCTTTCGTTTCATAAGGTGATAATAGATGAACAACAATTTCTGTTTTATATTATTTTATTGAATTAGATGTGATCCATTTCGTTCTATTTCTATTATTATGTCCGTGCATAATTCAATAAACTAATATAAAACAGAGCTACATTTAGCTGTCTGAACATTCCAACTTATTGTTAAGTATTGTCATGTACTTTGTCTCCGTGAGTTGAGTATATTAGTAATTGCTATATCAAATCCTGTCATAAGCCTTGGACAAATTGAAAGTTTTTATAGCGTGTCACGTTCAACAACAACAACAATTTTATCAATGGGTTCGTTAAAAAACGAAACAAGTTCCTAATATTTTTCCTTACGTTCCATTTTCGAATGAAGCACACAAACAGAGGGCACGTGAATCGTCACATCTCATCTAACTATCATTATTGGTTACACAAATTGATCATCATTGGTATAAACAAATATCTTATTTAGAACAATGATCTTTTTATATGGGATTGATAAATGATTATGTGATCAAGCAATACTTCTTTAATGATCATTTAACAGCTAAACGTTACAATAGATTTCTTTAAGGTGAAGTACCATTTCCGGTTCAGGAGGATACTTTTCCGATTCAGGAGAAACATCTACGGTTTCAGGAGGATACTTTTCTCCTGTACACAGTGCCCACCAATATTCGTAGAACACTAAATGAACTATTTCGAAACGGTTGGTTTGGCAAATGTGAAAATGTAGAATTTCTACCGCATTCACCAGATTTCACTCCTTTACATTTTTTCATATAGGACTATGTAAAAAATAATGTTTATCAAGTTGAACCAACAACACCTGCAGATATGAAACGTAGGATTGGCCATACGTGTTAGAATCTATCGACTACTACTACACTGGATTGAGTAGAGAAATCCTTGACAAAACAGACAAAAAACTTTTGAGATAAATGGCCATGAGTTCGAACATCTATTACGATAGAATCCGTATCAATGAGAAATTCACATACAAACAAAATCGGCTCTTTTTAGAGTTAATATTACGTGACAAAGTCCGATCGTGTAGCCGCCTCGCGATTGCGTATCTAGTTTACTATTAACCCTAAGATGAATATGACTTTAAATAAATAAATAAATAAATAAATAAATAAATAAATAAGTAAATACATAAATAAATTCATAAATAAATATATTCGTTCGCGCTAACTACTTTTTTCTGCTTAAATCAAGATATTTTAAACTTACACTTTGAACCTAATAAATATCAAGAGCATTCTTTATGTAGGAAGTGAATTGCAATATTAAAATTTAGCTATCGTTTTCTAATTTATTCTGTCCGTAACAACTGTACGTTCTTTCTTTAGATGAAACTAAACTGAACAATATATGTATAATCTGAGCTCTCTTCTATAATGATTTTTCAACAAATAATATTAGTAAATTGGCAAATTACAAATTATAAGCTCCACTTTTATAATTTTATAATTCTAAGTCAAATAAAACAATTGAATAACTTGTAATTTGCAAAATTTACTTCTAGAATTCCACATGCTTTATTATGAAGCTTATTATTGTCATATAAGAAGATTTGTTAATATTAATAACCTGTATCTTATGATTTGTAAAATTGTGCATTTGTCCAATTAATTCAATTATGTAAAATGGCCAAAACTACAAAATAGTATAATACAAGTTTGCATACAATTTAGAGAAATTAAAATATAAACAAAAAAGATAATACAACTTCTAAGGATTATTTAATTTGTCTAAAACGTGAAAGAGCTTTTGAGACATTTTATATGATATTGAAGGATAAACTCATTTTAATCATATGTAGAGACTACATATCCGGAGTAACATCGTAATATGAGAAGTGAAAAACAAGCATAAAGGAATAAATATTAAGTATATGTGTACGTACTTATATGCTTGTGTGTATTCGCTCTATACAAATGAACGTAAAGAAAATAAACGTGTACTGTAACAGCAATTTAATCAAAACACTAAGCATATGCAAGTACATATATATATCAATCGGGAAACTGACAAAGTTTTTAAAGTATGAAATCATATAACAGATTTATATTAATTTCATATAATAAACTTTAGAACCCTTAATATAATTTTTAAAATATCTATACAATTATGTAATATAATATTGCGCATTTTAAGATGTCAATTATAATAAGTACCTTATATACATACTACTACTATATTTCATTAAAGTTTATTTAATATGATTATTACACAATTATTATCAACTAAAAATATTTTCATTGCTTTTTAAATATTTGTTGTTTATAATCTAGCAATGTCAATTATTATTATAAGATATTATTACTACATTGAAAAGAACAACTTTCTTTAAATTTTACAGAATTTGTATTAAATAAAATAAACTCGGTTACAGATTATTTGTTAATAACTTAATTTCATAAAAAAATTTCAGTTCAATAGATACAGGACAAAAGTAAATGCTAATTTATTATTTTAATATTTAAACTCGAAGGTCTAGAACAAATAAGTTCCTTTTTTAATATTGCTTTACATGTCTGTTAACGTTTCTATACTTTCTACTTTCTCCTAGAATTTCTCTCGCAGTAAGTAAAGTATCATCCGTGGTACAGAGAAACTGTACTACACATAATCTTCTAGATTTTCTATTACAATAATAACGTATGTATCTAGTTACTTCATATTTTTTACTTTTTCTATGGTATATACAATGAGTAAGTCCATGAACATTTGAAAACTTTTGAAAAAGGTACAAGAAACCTTAAATATTATATTTTAAATAGCATATCGCTCTTAAATATCATACCATAAGATGTAATAAGAACCTTGGGAAAGGTATAAAACTTTAAGGATCTTGTTACATAATTTTTTAATAAATTTTTATAAAAGATATCTATAAGATTATAATCGATAAGAATATAATAATTTATATAAAAGATATAACACATTTTTTCAGCAATATAAATGGATATGTATGTTGTAGGTAGTAATCACTGTATATAGCAGTCGTACTAGATGTTCCGCATAATTTTTCAATCATTTGAGAAACAGAAACAATTTCTCAGCTATAACTATCTACATTACGTGTCCAATATATGACGATAATGAACGAAATATTACATTAGGTAGTTCAGAGCTTATAGTGAAATTAAAATTTAATGTTTAAAACAAGGTTAAGACCGTGCACGTACTAGCGACAAAACTGTCGCTTTAACGGCTAACATCCGAGAACACTCAATTTCCATTTCTTTAGCTGAGTTTCCTCACTAATCAGTCTTACGTGTAGCTAAACTTCTAATATTTCTTAATCTCTTACACAATCTTTGAAAAATTCGGTTTGAAGCATGTGTACGATTTGGAAACAGTTCAACGTACAATGTTCGTGCTGTTATCGAATTTTGTTCCATTTCGCCATAGATGAAGGCCGTATATCCACGTACTTTTCAAAAGAAAACTTCATTGCAACACTCGCGATGATATTTGATTCAGCAATCGAATAGTACTGATTGCCAATATTCTACACAGCATCATAAGTTGTCACAACGTTTACATTCACATGGTAAGTCATGTATTATAATTATTAGAACGTAAAGGTTGCAGAAAATCTATCTGTTTATATAAAAGGAAAGATTAATGAAATATAACAACCCATAAGAGATGGATCTACAATCCTGAGCTAGAAATAAAAATCTTCACGATGTTCCATGACTCTGAATGACTTTGTCATAGTTTGTCTCGAAGGTAGCTATCACGTAGTGATAAAAATATTTATTACAGCATCTGTAATAAATATTTATAATCTTGAAATTTTCACAACGCGATTACTTGACAAAATCCGCAATCACTGAGTTGCCAACCCAATATATACAATCTGATATATATATATATTAATATTAATATTGTTTATTCCTTAGACAAATTTCTTTCAAATTTGAAATTTAACATTTTATGCCATTATTTATATATTGTACCACTGACGCTATAGTATGTTTTTGTATATTTCTTCTACTATTAGGACTAGATCTATAGGTGTATACCTGATATTCACATGAGTATTCATTAAGTTAGTTGTAAATAAAGATATATAATTTGGCACAAGATTTTAGACAAAATGTTTATAAATGTGATACAAGAAATTAATATTAAGCTTGAGCTAAGATTAGAACTTTATACAAGAACTTAAAAAGTTTGTATCAAAACATCACAACTGTTAAAATCTCTTAAACGAACCAATCCTTTGCAACAATTATAGAACTCAATTTATGATTTCAACTGAGCACTGATAACCTATTACATATCTATAGTGATTGAAGTCACTCCAAGCTCTAAACAATCAATTCAAGAAAAAAAGAAAGGAATAATCTGAGATTTTCTTTTATGAAGCAGAAGTTTAGACATTGTTCCTTCTTAAAATTATAGTTTTTAGACAGAAAATACTATCCGTTTACATATAGACGCCATATATTACGATGGAATGTATTTATAGACGCTCACTTAGTTTCATCCATGTATTGACATAAGTCATACAAAATTTTGTGTTTAAATATTTAATATTGTCGCTGTATCGCACGTTTAAAATGACGATGAAAATTGAAAATTCCGCCGATGACACTTTTACGCTCTTCGACCGCTGAAAAAATTCTTCCAAAAGTAATTCACCACAGAATTACAGCAGATAATTCACGGTAGCACGAATTCAGTAGGGACAGAGAAACTGTACGTGATCGTAAGCATTCAAGCCGTTCGTCTCTCACTACAGAGTTCAAGAACGTGTTTGCGATTTCGTTGCAAATGATATTCATTACAAACGACTTTTTGCAAAACTTAAAGATTTGTTTGATTGATAATTGTTTATAAGAAACATGATTTAAAGAACTGCGTAAGACGATATTTATGCGAACTGGCGGCGGAAACATATGACGAAGATATACAAAAACTGGTATAACGTTTCGAGAAGTATTAAAATAAAGCTAGTGATTATATTAATAAATAACTTAGAAAATAATTAGTATAACTAACCTCTTATATAATAAAATTGGAATTTCCTTTAAACGATGTTAAAGTATTTCTAAACTTTTTAGAAACGTTATGCTCTGTTTTTATATCGTTGTAATCGTTTCTGTATTTCTCAATATGCTTGTTGCATTTAAATATTATTTTATTTCAAGAATAATTTTAAGAAAATATAAAATACCGTAGTAAACAGTAAAATTATCCTTGAAATAAATAATCTATAATAATTTTTGTGTTATTATCTAGAAAATAATATTTGCGTTTTAGCATTAGAAAAATCTTTACTCACCCCAAAAAGATATTTATGCCTTTGATTAACAGCTTGGTAGGAAACTAGAACACATTTTTGTAAAACTCTTTTTAGCCGCGTAGTTGATGATATATACTAAACATATATCAGATATACTTTCTCAATCTTCGAAACTGTATACTGTATACAAAATTCACTTATTATAATATTTATTTAAAAGTGAAAACTTAAAAAATAAAGATCCTGGCACTGCACAACCACCCTCGACAGCGAAACTTAATCAATAACTCTACATTACTGCTACCATGTGGCAAAGTATAGAAGCTTCATAGTACTGCACGAAAAACATACATATTTTTAAACCGGAAATTGATCCCTAAAAAGGAATTCTTAAAAATGTTTTATATGTAAAAATCTTTAAATAATATATATGATGCAAGCAGCATACCTTCATCTTTTACTTTATTCATAAAATGAAATTCAACTAAAGTCATTTACTTAACTTTCGATTCTCTTCATTTACTTTATTTAGATTTTTTCACAGGTAGTTCAATTTCTTATTTGTTAAATTTTTTTTATATTTATACTTTTCGTGCATTAAATTTTTATCGATACTGTATTTGTATCGATAATGTACTTCGAAAGTGTCTTATAAATATAAAAATCTAAACAACCTGATAATTGTATTTTATCAAAAATATATTGGTCATTAATTTTCAATATAAACGAGAAAACAATATTTATGCTACTAATCAAAGCACAATATAGTCCACTACGTATATAAACTTCTATAAATTAGTGAGATTTATATAAAATAGTAAAAAGTATAAGATAAAAAAATAACTTTTGTCTGATAAGTGTTTCAATGTGTAACAAACAAAAAATTTACATAAACAGTTACGTAAAAAATATAATACTTAACAAAATTAATCAAATATAAAAATCAATTTATTTATATTATAAGATCATTTATTATTGAAATTATATATTTTTTCAAAAATCTTTTTCATTAATACATTATTGATCTCTACTAGATCGATATTGGATACAGATGATAACAGATATCAATGTTAACGAGTATCGATAAGTTATCGGTGACTTTCAAATTATCCATAAAACAAATAAACACATCAGTTTTATAAATATGTTCTAATACTACATTTAATATTTTCTATTGACTGCAATACATTTAAAATGAACTATTTTAAACTTATAGCAATTTTTGTCTTTTGCATTTGTAAATAACATTAACGATAACGTGTATTCGCGCACAGTTAAAATGTATACGTCGAATACTTTTCACTACTTTTAAATATAAAATTATCCTATTAATGATATTATTATTAAAAACATTTTTATACACATCATCCAGTAATATACATAAAATACAATGCTTTATGTTAATTTAACAATTAAATTAAAATTGGAGAATATGTGTTACGACCTCGCGTAATTATTCTAATTTAGACAATCTGTGTATTTCTAACTCAAGGAATAAGTAATTCGCGCGGTACGATATAGAGAAATGAATAAAAGTTGATTTTAATTTTTTTAGATTGTTTCAGAACAACTATAATATATATACATATATAGGTAATAATAAAATATGTTAATAAAATATAATAATGAAATATATAGGTAAAATATACAATTAGGATTTTCCTGCTTAAGAGTGTATCTGTATGCGTCAAAATACCAATGAAATTGCGGTCACCAAGAAGTTTCATAAGAACAAGGAACTACAGCAAAACCAGTTAATATGCCCCAGTTGCCACAAAGAAATGCATACCGTTATGTGCGAAGATTATACTGGTGTTAGCATTAAATATTTGTGAAATATTTATGAAAAATGTTTATCGAAAAATATTATAGCTGCAAAGAACGTTTTGCAGCAATAGCAATACAAGTATAAAACCTCGTTCTAAGTTTCACGAATTCTATTTTCATAGAAAGAGAATGTCAAGTATCATTTCTAGGCTTATCTTATATTTTTGATTCTTAGTGTAACAAATATTTATCTAAAAATAATTATTTAGAAATTATTAATAAAAATGATTTACAATATATAAACTGTATCAGATAAAAATTTATCAAATAGATGTACGTATATATTTTGCAGACAATTATTAAATCGTCACGATACAAAAATAGAAAGCTCATAGTTGCAATCTCTTTTTATATATTTCATATTTTTATAAGAAATGATATTACGTATTTTATAAAACCTTAAATATCTCTTTGCTGATCTTGTTTCGGATAAGTGCATGGCTCGTAATTATTAACTAATAGCTAAGAGAAAATATTCAATGACCATCAGTATTAGCTCAATGTTGAAGTCTATCATACACGCACTGTTGCACACTTTCTATTACATCCGACGTAACTATGCAGAAGTAACTCATTCTAATACAATCGTCTCTTACTTTACGTGAGACTTTCATATTCCTTGAATTTCAGTCTTACAGCCCTTTTGGTTGTTCGCACTTCAAAATATTGATTTTTTTCATTTAAGGATATCTTATATATTTTGTAATTCATTTAAATTAAAAAATACCATGTATACTTTCGAATTATTTTTTTAGGTAGAACAACGTACCATCAATCATCCACTTATGCTCAGAAAGGCATTGAGCGCGTTTATTGATTCTACTTAGCATGGTACGAGTTTCACAAAAAGTATACAACTGTAAATTAATAAACGTAATAATATACAATACTACTATAATTAGGACAATTAAGAAATAACTTTTTACTAGGAAATCATATAATGTGCCATGAAACCATGTAACAATGTTTGAAATTAATTTAATAATACTGAAGTGCATGGAAGCAAAGAAAGGATAATAATAATATATGTATATTTAAAAATAGAAATATTTATGGTACATGTATCTCGTAAAAGATGTACTTACTTTTCACCATGTGAGAGAAAATAAGACCGAATTGTTTTGACCCACTAGGGACCAATATTACATTCACGGAACATCTCATTTACAATCTATTTTTAGATAATTTACATTATCGACTTTGTGCTTTAACGTTGTGATTATGAAAAGAAAACTAAAGAATTTGTTTAACATTTTTTTCAATCAATATTCCTTCTTTCACCACTCTTCTGCAATTTCAGAAAGTTTGCAAACATTAAAATATTTATGACATCATCTTACCGGTTTTTTCCCAAATTATAAAATCATTCTTTTTATAATTTTGATTTGTTTACCAGACTTCTTTATATTTTTTCTGTATATATTATTGTAATACAGTTTTAAGTACTTACAGTATCTTAATAAAACGATAAATTATTTTATTTATACCTCTCAATAATGTTATGCTTAAGGACGAATTAATCATTGACAAGATAAATGTGCTCGCCACCTGATTCTTTTTACGAGATATTAGAAGATGAACGGAAATAAAGTTAATTATTAATTATGCATTATTAATTACGCATTGATAAAATTTAACGAATAAATATATGACATCTTAATAAATTTAAAAATTTTAATTTTATTTTTATTTTGCTTTAAAAAAGTCAAAATAAATTGCTTAAAAAAATTTACGCATTTAATCCCATTCTAATTTGAAATAATAAATTGATGTGTCGTAAAAATGACTTTCTCTACATTTCTTATAAAATAAAACATTTGGGAATATTATCGTCATCGAACTAAATGAAAATCAGGATTTGTGAGAATATTTAGTGGGGAAAAGCAATCTAGCTACCATTCTCCTACCGCAGAAAATTATTATTCAAGAAAGCATAATTTACAATGAAACAACGGAAATGACACGTTAATATACTTTGCTCAATCCATTTCATTAAATTTCTGATTTCCATCAAGGCAATACATTTTTATGAGAATCGTCAATTTAAAATTATTATCTAAAAAAGAGAATACCATAAATACATGTAATAGTGGAAGATGAAGTAAATTATTGCGTTGTTCGTGACAACGTATGAAAGTGATATAAGTCTTATAAATCCTGTTAATTACTGCGTATCTACCATGCGTAAGAAGTGTATTCAATAAACGTTTACGCATAATTATTCGATAGTAAATTAATTCCTCTCTATATATTTAGCTAACATCTGTAACATAATAATCATTTTACATAGAATCTGGTTAGGGTATGTATATCTAAAATTAACTTCTATTTTTATAAAACTAATTTACGTATAATATACTCTTGTACATTGATGTTACATAACATCTAGCTTGAAGTATTACTAAATAGGAGAAAAGTTTATTAAGTGGAAACACACCAAATATAAATATCAAATATCAATAAGTGATCTTAAATATCACACTATGTCTAAATCCTCTTTTTACAACTTTCGTATATGGTCAGTCTTTTAACTCCGGTTCATACATTAAAATTATTCGAATATTTCATTATCGTCGCACCAAACAAACGACACTCTACGTTCACGTTATAAAACAATACAATACTTACATGATCTTTATCGCAAATTACATCGATCCCATTCCCAGCACTGGTTGCCGGTATTTTCGAAATAGTAGCCGACATGTTCGAACTTATTTCCCCTTGTTGATAATCGTAACATCGACCACTGGCTTAAACGTACACATGCGACGATGATATTCTCGCGATTGTGACCCCGAAATGAATCAACCTAATGACTTCGTTTGAAATTCTCAATGATCACAGAAAATTTCACTTCTACCCCGGGGCATGCACGACTAACTTGCGGAAAATACACGGCCGGTCGACAGACGTGTACGTTAATCGTTTGTGTACACTGAGTGTATTACGGAATGTATTCAAATAGAAAGGAGTTACTTTTCTCCGGTATCGCGTAACAAGAAAGTCGCGATGCTGATTTTTCAGAACGAAGATTCGTACGTTCGCGGGCAAACCGAACGATCGTAACCGAACCGTTCAACGCCGTATAAAAAACCGAACGATGAAAACCCGAAACGAAACCCGTACGAAAACCCGATAAATATTACTCGATCGAATAAATAGTACTTGAAGAGAGGAATTCACGTGCATACACTGGATTGCAAAATGATGTTAGTTTGACGGCGTACTAAAGCGGAATACCTACCGGCACGGCAGTGAGTTTGCTAGACCGATCATACAAGCTGATCTCCCTCCATCGTTTCACAACTGGTCATACGGAGATACCGGTATTTTACTCATCTCAAATTTTATTTACATCCTTTAAGAATACGATAGTTAGAAGTTCACCGATGCGATGGTTAGATATTTTTTACTAAATTAAGAGGTTAGTAAAAGTCAGAGAAGCGGAATTACAGTGAATCGCGATAGTATTTGAACACTTACCATAGAAAATTTTTGTGTATATACTGCTTGTGTTATATAAAACACTTTGAAATTGTATTAGGATTGCGATGAGACACGATTGTCGTGATTAAATTGGTCATATTTGAAAGCAATCTGAAACTTTGGCGGCAGTATATTCACGTACATCACTTAAATTTAATGCCATAAGCATATGTATATTTTGACGCAAAGAAACTATATGAATATTTATCGTATATTTCATGCGTCTAAAGCTTAGATTGAAATATATAGGGTTCTATCACCGTCACATATAAACCACTCATATTTTTATTTATCCTGTCCTGTTTTATGTACTCATCTGTGTCGATCTAAAACATCTGTGTTGAGTTTAAATTCCAAGAATCAGCAAATCGCTTTGTAACATCAAGTTTTTGGTCTTCTAAATACCGTTTTACGACGCGGACAATGTGCTTTGGATTATTATATGCTACATTACGATTTGTATTTACTAGATAAAACACTTCTGCCGAAATAAACATTAAATTTCTAAGGAATTGTTACTACTACATCGGTTAAAACTAAAAAATATAAAAAATGACCTAGATATCTACCTGGACTCACTTAAGACGGTGTGTATATACATGTACATATTATATTTGAAATCTTAGATCTGTCCTGCTTTCTCTTACAATTATTTCCGGTACATTAATGTGTTCCTGCCTAATTGTAAGTGTTAATAAGATGTTATTCATTCATGAAATAAAGTGAATATCTTACAATCATTCTACATTTTTTTTTTTACTCTCAAACTACGTAGATACACGCAACACTTCAATAATATATTTATAATAACTCCAAAATAATATAACTTAATTTAACTTTCAATTACACATATCTCCACTATGAATTACAAGAAATAGACATCTTTTATTTTAGCACAATATATTTCTAGTTAATATATAAAATTTGTAAGTGAGTATAATACTTTTAATATTTTCGAAGTACATACTATATGTATATATTGTAATAAAAATATATGTATTTTACATTTGTTGTCATTTATTTAATCTAAATAACTTATAATACAAATATATTATATATAATTGTTACAACAGTTTAACTAATTAAAACATCAATGTTTCGAAAACAATAGTCAATTATTACAGTAATTCAAATATTCCCGCTTGCGGTATCGATCAAGAGGGATGTACACATACATACATATACATACATATACATATATATATATATAAATATGCATATGTAAATACGTATATATACCTTGCAACACAACGAAAGTGTTGCTTTTACAATATGCATTATATTTAACTACATAGATTTGAGGGATTTCAGCAAAGCTGTTTGATTTGAAAAAAATTTTAAAAAAGCTTAATATAAAAAGATTTATAAAAATTAATTATTAAACAAGCGTATAAACTTTTAATTTTTGTAGATAACCTGTTGTTACCCACAGTAAATATAAACGTAAAGCATAAGAATTTTATTGTTAATGAGTGATTCTGCATAAATTGCACTATTGTACAAAACGTTAATAAGAGTACCTTGAAGAAAGAAAGGAACCTTGCCTTCATATAAAGCTTATTTTGATTTTAAAAGTTAATTAAAAAGTGAAAAGCAATAATCAATTGAAAATGTTTAAATTTTTGGTACATCTAAATGTCTATTTTGCAAATAGTGGTATTATTGAATAGAAATATGTACACTAATATCTTTTTTAGATAACCTTAAGCATTGGGATTTATGCCGGTATATATATAGGTCAAAACTATGAGGTATGACAATAAAATTGTCATTTCTTAATATACTTTAACTAATATAATTTAAGGTATCCTTTTCCATCGTATAGTAAAATTCATATTTAATAAATATAAATGTTGATTTATTACAGATACCTCGTATAGATGAGCCTGCTAAGATTATAGAACGAATAAAGGAAATTGCAGATGAAAGGAAAAAAAAATAATTAATAATGATTTATCCAATAATACTATTACATTTGTGGAATAGGTTTTAATTCAGTTTATTGTACATATACGTTTATATATATAAACATGTAACACAATTTGATTTGATTTTAATAAAACATTTTATGTAATGAGTGAATTTATAATTTACACATAAAGTAAAATGTATCTAAATTTACAGCAATTATTTACTTTAAATGTACATATTACATTTTTAAATAATTACATCTTACATCATACATATATAAATCCACCACTAGAATATTCTAACCGTGCTTGTGGTTCTACAAACGCTAACCAATCGGATGCATGTGTTGGAAGTAATCCCATCGATTGACATTTGTATAATGCTAACGCAATATTTACCAATTGTCCAAGAAAGTACACAAACTTCTGTCCAAAGGCATGAGTTCCTTCTATTACTTTAAATGCTAAAAATAATTATTTTTAAGATGAGCATAACTGCTTGTAACAATTTATTTTAATTTACTTGATTACATTTATTTTAATTAAATTATGGTTGCTCTATATGAAGCATTTAAATGTGCAGAATATTTTAGCTCTATATAGATATTTTTGTTTAGGCAGATTAATCTTTGTTAAAACCTTTAATAGGTTTAGCCTGTATTATATATATTTGAATGTATATGATACTAATTTTTTATTTATTATAAAATATATGTATGTAAACATAACTTGATGTACTTACTTTGTTGAAGAGTAAATAATGCTTTCACTGGTCTAATTATTAACATACCAACCATCATAATAGGAAATATTGATATGGAATTACCCGCCATGTACATTATAAATAAATTCATTGGAACTTGTTTAAGAGGACCTAGGGCTAAATCCCATGATTTCTTAATTATCAAATGATTGGAATCAGATTCTCTAATTGAATCGACAGCATGAAATAAAGCAACAGCAGGTGTATAACCTGGTGGTGAAGCGATATCCACATTTTTTTCTTGTTTATTCCTACAAAAAACGCATATTTAGTTACATCATTCTGTTCAAAAATTAATTCTCTGACAAATACAAAACTTATATCTACATTGATATAAAATAGACAATAAATATATAAAATGAAAATCATCATTGTCATAGTTTAACATTCATTTTGATTAATATCTATAATAAATATCCTAATGCTTGAGTTGTTTAATAAGATGACATTAGTACAATGAGAGTGTATTAAATAAAGTACTGTATTCTAACCTCTACATTTTTAAATCATTTAATTATCTAAAACTATTGGAAAAACCACAATTTTCATCAACATATTTATTTTTTACAGTTTAATTTATGAGATTATATAGATTATATAGATGTATATAAGTTAAAAAATGATTTCAGTAAGTTATCATATCAAAACAAACTACATTGTACATTGAAAATATAACTTGAATGATAAAGTTACCAACTTGTGAGCGAAATCCAAAGCCCATTTAGATCGTTTTATATTTTGCTTAGCTGCTGTCATTATTATTACATATGTCTACACTTATTATATTATGTATTATTATAATTTGTCTGCTAGTTGCTACAATAATATAAACGTACAGTAGATTTACACTATGCAATGACAGTATACGACATCAATCAAATGCTA